>CAIGRR010454964.1:0-21818 GCA_903798365.1 Fraxinus sp. 1973-6204 | reverse complement strand
TACATTTCAATCTAAATAGTTTAACTTATCCATTAATTTCAACACTAATATAACTTTCAAAAGTATCACAACTCGTGCATTGCACGGGCTTTGACTAGTATCTCAAAAAGCTTTGCCAAATAGGGGTAAATGTAACTAAAGGTCTTCAATACAAGTTAAGAACCCTTCTTCAACGGTAGTAATTCTTTTTATGTAAACTGCTCTTTTCGTACTTAATGCATGTTGATAATCGATGGCGGAAGGCAATATGGGCTTTTTGAATGGTCAATTACGTCATTGGTCATTGAAATTTTGAATAATTACGTTAATGGTCACTAAACTCAATATCCTCATGCTAATAGTCAATAAAGTTTCTAATTATTAGAATAATGATCATCCGGTCAAAAAATTAACATTAAATCCTATATAAATATCCACATGACACAAAATAATGCTATTTATTATGTCAACTCAGCATAAATCGTTGTTAAAAAACAAATTTTTTGATTACTCTACGATTCAAGTCCAAAAACTAGTTACATTTCTCATCTCATGTATATAATTTTCAATTTCTAACTCTATAATTTTGCTGAATTGGCGTAATAAACATCGTTTGAATTTAGGATTTAGACCGAGTGACATTAGTGTAACAACTACAAACTTGAATGACTATTATCTTAACAAAATAAATTCAACAACTATTGACGTAATTATTCAAAATTTCAACGATCATTAACTTAATTAACCTTTCTTAATACTAAATCATTGTGCATACTTATCATGTAAAGATATATCTTTCACTCTCCAACTTGACATGCATAAATGCTCCCAAAAAAATATTGGATAATGTTTTTTGGCTGGTAGCTAATTCAGTTCGTATGCGTGAGTAATATTGCGTGTAGGGTAACTAATTAAATTCATGTTTGATGATATTAAAATCAAATTTTTAGTAAATATTGATAAAATTAGTTGATGAAATGTGTTGTTAAAAAGTCATGATCCCATAAAATACATGATTAATAATAGTTATTGACTGAGCCCCTGTTTGGTACACATTAAAATTTTCATTGTTATTTTTCTACTAATTTTCAACCACATATTCTTCAATAAAATAATATTTTTCATCACATCAATAACTTTTTCTTTTTTTCCACCTCACATTCTCTATCAATCTACTATTCCAGAATACATTCTTCCAAAATAATGTAGTTCAAACGTACCCTGAAAAAAAAAATCTGAATTTTAAATTATATCAAACTGGGACAACACAAGCCAAACTTCACTTTTCATGGTCTAGATCCTCCCCTTTATATGGAATGGACTTCCTATTTAATTATAACTGTAAAAGATAATTACTTCCCTCTTTAATATTAAAATTTTCATTTTCAACCACACATTCTTCAGTAAAATAATATTTTTCATTATATCAGCAACTTTTCTTTCTTTTTCAACCACACATTCTCTATCAATCACTATTCCAAAATACATTCTTCCAAAATAATGTGGCTCAAACACACTCTACTTTGCTGAAAGAAGTGAAATAATTATAAGAATCAGAATCTACATTATCCCGTCACACAACATGATCTTCTCCAATCTAATTTAAATTAGGGGAAATTTTAGTCCCTCAACCTTTTGTAAGTATGACAGGTATGTTTCAAACTTACTAATAATAACATTCATGTCCAAAACCTTTTAAAATTATGGCTTATAAAATTATGTTTAGCTCAAAAGAAGAGAAAAACTTCAATGTAACGATTTTATATGCATACGTGATAGAACTGTCCACTTAAATAATAACACCTCTAACTTCAACTCACTTAAAACTTGACATTCGGGATTGTAAGAGATCTATAATCTCAATTGTGAAATGTCACAATTTGAGTGACTCGAAAATCACGATGTTGGGATTTAAGTGCACGGTCCTATCACGTGACATATTCCAACCTATTTGAATCTTTCTCTTGATGCAGAGGGGCTTTCCATAGGGGAGGTTGAATTAGGGTTGGGGAGAAGGTAGGGATGCATTTGGATTTGGGGAGGTGGGATTTAATTTTATTAAATCAAAATAAAAGTTTTTATTAAATCAAAATGAAAGTTAGAATTGTCTTATTAATAAATTTTGACATTTTGACAATTAATAATTATATTTACACCATGATTTTATAAACTGCAGCACATTTTAAAAAAAAAAAATGAAGATCCCCCGCTGTTACTTATTTTCGCAATTATGTCTTAGCCTTTTCTTTTAATCATATTTGTGTCATCAAGCTTCTATCAATTAGCACTAATTGGTTTTGATGAGAAAAGAAAAAGAAAAAAATAAAAAATAAAATTCGTATTGAGAAAGTAAAAATAAAAAATAAATTATTTGTTCATTGTATTTTTAAATAAGCAAGATGCACAACAAATACAAAAGTTTCAACAAATATCTTTTTCTATGCTAACATAATATTCAGAAAGAAATTGTCGTCACAAACGAAGTATGTTAATTAATTGAAGGTTAAAAATAAGAATATGACGAAAAAAGTCGAAGACATACATGTAAAAATGAGAAAGAAATTTAGTACTTCATTACAATTAAAATATAAATGATGGTCACATATTTTCATAGATTAGGGACTGGAGTTGCATAAAGAAAAAGTTGAGGACCTATTATCAAAGGGTTAAAAGGTTTTGGAATCTAGCCGGAATTTAATTGAAAAGTGAATGAAAATAGTACAATTTAAAAAGCACGATTAATCATAACACATAAGTTAAAAGGTTTATTTGGAATCCATAAATTCAGAGGGTGTTTGGTAAAGATTAAAATCAGATTAAAATTGAAATTATAGTCGTTATTGTTGACTTTTATTAGACAAGTGGGACCCAATAACGACCATATTTTCAATTTTAATTGAATTTTAATCCCTGTCGAACGGGGCCATAGTGGGATGTGAATAAGTTATAATTTAATAAGTGACCTATAACTTGGCTAACTTTGGCTAGCGAAATGGCCACCACTAGAGTGGTGTTTCGCACCACTCGCGCCGCGTCGTGCCCAGGTCTCGATTCGCGCATGTCGCAAAGTTCACATTGGGCGTTTTAGAGCCGAAGGTCATCTTGTCCGCCTGAGGTAAACACTATCTGTGTGAACTAGTTAGGCTTTAGCTATTGAGATCGCTCACGACTAGGCAAACTACTAACTTTAGAGCCCAAGCCACGAATTGCATGCTTGGAAAAATAGTGAGTCTACTCAACTAAGGTTGATCGAGAGCCAAATTATCATCAAAGACAATATTTTGTTAATGTTTGACCCAAATTCCATTGGATATTTGTGGATTAGTTGAAGTGGGCCTTAAAAAGGTCAATATATGGACAAAGAAGTAATTTAATTGCATTTCCGCTAATGCTGGTCAAGCTCCCGTTCGAGCATGCCTCAAGCGGCTCCTCTGCTGCTTGCTTCCCTCTAGGGCGGCGCTCGAGAGACGGTGGCATCCAGCCCACGATCCGTTTCGCGTTTTGACACATTTTTTATGCTATTTCCATCTTTAGGACTATTATTAGGTTTTTGACATGTATCCTATATATAATTTTGGCTCTTCTTTACAAAATAAAAAAAGTTAGACAATCTTATAAATACTATTGTTGTATTCTTTCTCCATATTATAATGAATTCTCATTTCCTCTGCTT
Source organism: Fraxinus sp. 1973-6204 (assembly GCA_903798365.1). Classification (NCBI taxonomy): domain Eukaryota; kingdom Viridiplantae; phylum Streptophyta; class Magnoliopsida; order Lamiales; family Oleaceae; genus Fraxinus; species Fraxinus sp. 1973-6204. The sequence goes on along the minus strand of CAIGRR010454964.1, from coordinate 18,166 downwards.
AAATTTCCCGTGTTCTTATTTTGTGTAATTTTTACTTCATATTGTGTCATATAATCTCGTTCTTAATTTCTAACATATTTGATTAAGTTTAAAGTTCCGGTAAGATCTTAAACTAGTATTGACGTGTTTAACAACACATGCAGCTAGCCTTCTAGATTGAAAGTAATTAGCCAGGGGAGTCAAGACCATGGCAAAAGGCAAGGACTTCAAGAAGAAGCCAAGTTTGAGACGACCAAGAACAGTGAGCTCAAGATCAGGAGACAAAGTGGACCGAGAAGAAGAAGGCTTCATCGACGTATAGTATTGGATATGGGTCACGACAAGACTGAATAGAATAGATGCATTCACCTACAAAAAGAAAAATGCACACCCAAGTTTGAGGCTAAGATATGCAAGTAATATTGACTTGGGTACAACCTCAAGTCTAAGCTTAAAAAAGTATTTTATTCCTTGGCCATTAATTATTTGGTGAAATTTGTACAAGAATGTTAGCAATGGCATAATTTAAGAAGTCAACTTTAAACAACCCTTGAGGCCCCTGTTTAATTGACACATTTTGAATAAAAATGTCACATTCAAATAAAACAAATTTCACTTTAACCGTTGAAAATGAAAATAAATTTCAAGTTACAATCATTTTAAGCTGCATTTTCTTTATTTTCATGAAAAACAAATTCCTATGGATTTGGTGAGTTTTTATTTTCCGACTAACATAGAATTTGAATTCATTTCCACATTTGCCTATCAAACGGACCAAATCCATATAAATTCATTTTCCATAAAAACAAAGAAAATGCAGTTTAAAGTGGTTGTACCTTGAAATTCGATTTCCATTTCCACGTTGCAATGAAATGACTAAAGTGGAATTCGTTTTTCTCGGATATGACATTTTTTTCATGAAAAATGTGACAATCAAACACGGCCTAATTATAATTCCTTTCCACTATAAAAAGTTCTACAAATTCTTCCAAAGAATAAGTTATCAACGCCAGTCAAGTTGTGTTATTACAAAGAAAATTATTCACTAGATAGAAATTTTTCTAAAGATTTAGTCACAATAAATAAAAACTATCAGTAGTTTATAAAGGAGTGTTTGGTTTGAACCAACCAAATCGAGAATCATTGATTATCTTATAATGAAATCATCCATAAATATTTATGGAAACAAATCTAATTTATAAATTGTTATGGTTCTAGTTTTGTTTGGTCAATTCCATAACCAAATTCTAAATTATTAATGCGAGTTAGGTACAAAGTTTGTTGATCTTAATGCACCTGGGCTTGCAGAACTCTCTTTGGTGTGCCGTGTGACTAATGATGATAAATGTGAGTAGTACTTTCAAGCACAAAGAGCTCAGATTCTCTTTCCTCACCAGAAGAATGAAATTACAGTACAAGTTTAATCACAAAAGTTACACGAAGATAAATGAAGTGAAACTTTATTTGATTGCACCAGAGGAGCAAATTTGAACAATCAGGTAAAGAGTAAGGACGGTTTGATCTTGGATCTTTGATAAACTCACTCTAAATTATGTACCATTTCCTGTAGAACGGGACAGCATCGTCCTTCAAATGTCAAGATTTCAGATGATGATCAAGAGTATAGGCATGAATCTCAGAAGGGCTTGTACCGGGCCTGTTGAAAACCGCCAGGAGATATGAATAATATGTAAGATGTCAATTTTTAGCTTATTTTTTCTTCTTTAAAACTATATAGCTATAATCTACCTCATCGAACATGCCATTAAGAATATGATTTACTCATTTACATTCTTTACTTTTCAGAATAAGAAATTGTATGAATTCTGAACAAATTATTACAGAAACTTCAATCGATCTCAACTACAGTGCAGGTAAAGTTTTAGTGACAGTTAACCTATAACATGACAGATCTAGCAAAAACAAACAACACATTAAGGTTATTGTGAAATGACATGAAGACAATGGCATGCTTCCAAACTCAACAATGGCTATTGACAAGTTTCGTGAATGCAGCTGAGCAGATCTATGCACTTGTCTATGGAAAATGGTTGACAGTGTAGTTTTTCTTGATCAATCTTAAAAGTATTTACATTCAAGTCCAGATAAAATCAAGAAAAGTAATAGTTAGAGCCAAAGGGGGGGTCATTAAGGTTAAACACATTTTACTCCAATATAAAATTTTATTAATCTACATGCACTTATAATATTATTGTTGAAGTGGCACCATAAAATGTATCTCCATTACCTAATGAATGGGATTCTCTCTATTTTGGGCTCATAATTTACAAAATGGCCAAATATTCTAAAATGAACACTCTTAACCCTTTGTTTGCAAAAGAGTAAAGACTAATATGTTTCTCATCACTAGTTAGAAAAGTAGTTCACATACCAAAACTATCTCAAGCCTAGTTGACGCTGCACCACAGGCCGAACACTGTGTAAATTACACATTCTGCTCTGTCACTCTTCACCACAACTTTCTTTCTCCTTCCTTTTATATTCCCTCCTGCCACCTCCATTTATGGACATTGGAACCACCACTAATATAATTTCATTGGAAGCCCCTCCCCTCCCCTCCCCCCACCCTAACCACCACCACAATCGGCAATCAAAAACCTTACGCCAATCACCACCACTTTAGTTCTCTGGCAGTTCGACTACCGTGTGTGCATTTGATGTGCTTGAACGGTGATGGACCTGGTTGATTTCAGTTAGAGAAGCATTTAGTTTAAACTTCTGAAGTGATGTAGATCACGGAAATGGCTGTGGTTTACCCGAAATGTCTTCTAATGTTCAGGTGGATAAGGGTGTTTAAGTCAACAATAAGGACATAAAATTCTTGGTACTCATTTTTCTGGCGGCATTGTTTCTTTCTATTGCAAGTGGTGTAAAATTTTTGTGGCAGCCAAATTTTTCCACCATTGTTGAGATTTTTACATTCCTTTGGTTTGTTTGATGAACTTTCAGGAGAAAAAGGAAATGCCAAAACATGGTGAGGTAACACAACAATTGTCTAAGCAATTGCAAATATAATGCTTTACCACTAATTAAAACCATGAAAATTCCCTAGGAAACCATCCTGTAACAAATTCTTATCAAGAATGTGATCGCAGAGGAACAACGAAGGTCAATAATATAGTTCACATAATTGTGTACATAACCTGGCAGTGTTAAACATATAATTTAACTGGCCTACATCTAAAATGTTAATAAATTGGATGAACGAACATTCTTCCACTAGCATTTCACCACGTTGAAAGACTTTATTACAGCATGTATTGTTTAATCATTTCCTCCTAAAACATTGTTATCAAAACCTTTTCTTAGACAGTCAAATTTGAAACTAAGTTTCCGATAACGGCGATAAGCATCAAATTGAGACTTCACACATCTTTATTTCATTCTCCTTTAACATCCAATGTCAGAACTTTTTCATTAGTTCTTACATTCATAAACATTTTTTTGACTCTCTTGAGAAAAGTGTGCCTAACAGATCTGAATGCTCAACTCTCTCTTCAAAGAAACTCACCGAAGTTCATTCATAACATTGAGTATATCAGTTTATTGATATTACCTTTTATTAATGATGCCATAGTGAAACATGGGTCTTCCAACTTTTGTATCTTCAATGTACTACAGAAACAAAGAAGAACGACAGAAGAGAAAATTCAGTAAATGAACTGATATAATTGCCTTGGCACTTGAAAGAGAATCCTACCAGTAGTAATGTGACTAGCATTGATGAAAATGCCAAAGAATCAAAAGGAATATCATTAAGCGCAAAAAGCTGGCATTCTGATGATTCTGGACCCGGCGAAAAGTGGGGTCTCTTCAACTTAGCCAAGAAAATAATGTATGTCTGTTTCACACAAGACAATTTAGCACATGAAGTTGCCAAGAGCAGGAAAATTCATGAGAGATTAGTGTTATGATATTTCTCCTTACTTGGCCTATAAGAGGGATGTCCAAATGAGCAAATGGTGATAAAACTTCTACTTCTGCATTTGCCTCCTCCCAGGTTTCCCTAATTGCTCCTTCGGCAGCGGACTCCCCAATCTCCATGTAACCAGCAGGAAGTGTCCTACAGAACAACCGAGTAGAGAACAAATTACAACAATGTTGAATGCAGAACTACATAGAATTAGCAATGCAATGAAGAAACTAAATTTCTAACTATGGATTGATAGCGTGAAAAGTCATCCCTTTCCAGGTGAAATTGGATTGAGCAAATGCATACCAAAGGCCAAATGATGGATGAATCTTCCGCTTGCACAATAGTATCTTGTTTTCATGCTCAATGAGGCAGCCCACAACCTGTTCACCAACATTGTAACAACTAGCATCATCAATGTCAAGTAAAAATGCTTTGCTCTCTAATTATGAAGCTAATATTAGTAAATGACATCATTATAATCTATAACCAGGAGAAAACAGTTCTTTTATATGGTTTTGAACAAATATAGTATACTTGACCTAATTATTAACATTACAAATATAGGGCGTGTTCGGTCGTGCTTAAAATTCAATTAAAATTGAAAGTATAGCCGTTATTGGGTCCCACTCGTTTAATAAAAGTCAACAATAACGACTAATTTTTCAATTTTAATCTCTACCGAACACGCCCATAATATACAAAGCCTTTTAGTAATCTCTTATATCAGAATAAGAATTGTGTTATCTTACTCAAATGACTTTGAATTTAAAGTTCCAGATGTTGTGAATGAGTTAAAATTATGGATTTATTTATTTTTTTTTTAATTTTTTTTTTATATATCTACAATCAAACCACGGAACTGCTGTCATGCCAATAGGATACTAGGATGCATTTTAGGAATTTGGAAATCTACTAGAAACAAATGTAGGATAATACTTTTAGAGTCATGTTATATTTCTCTTATGTTGGATACCATTCATATGGATCTATGAATATATACTAGTTGATCCTTTTCCCCACTGTTTGTTAATACATCTTCATTTATGTCCACTCGATCACATGCTTATTTATTATAACCCATATAAATTCATCTAAATCAGCCATTACACATTAGCACTAAGAGGTCAAAGTTCTTCTACAAAGGAGCGAACGAAGAGAGCACAAGTTCATTATTTCTTGTGACGTGTCCGCAACAATCTTTGATACTTTAGTATCTTTTTTTTGTACTCCATGCATTTCTTTGCCATGGAACTGCCATGATGAATGCAAAGAAATTTTACAAAAGTTAAAAAGCAACAATGGCAACACAATGTGACAAAGCAGTTGGCTCATAACAATATGCATGTAATTCCCCAATGGATTTTCAACTATCATTAGAAAATCATACCATTTTCGGGTTCTCATAAGTAATTTTCCCACATGATGTGCAAATAGCTCTTGTCTTCTCCTCCCCATCAGGTATCTCATGCTTTGTTTGGCCACCACACGACTGGCAGAAATTGATCGTACGAATACTGCCCTGCAGATTGTTAGACGCTAGTACGAATTAAAAGAGAAAAGAAACAGTGTAAATGAATGATAAAAGGTGGAACACAACCCACACCGCACATTGTTTGTAACAAATAGATTCATATACAAAGCTAAAATAAAATAAGACAAGGAACACACTTGTAACAATAGATACTGCAGGATGCACTGTTTAACATTACATATTTTCGACCTGTATAAATCTCAATCTAAAGTAACCTACATTTCTACTAATGCCACCAACTGTAAAATTCATATTACAAGACACAACAACAGCCACAACAAAGAAATATTTATTCATCATGGGCACACTTGGTCATGTCTCTCGAAGGAAGCAAGCCCCGCCTTCCCTCAATACAGCAAGCAAGGGTAGCCCGTAAGAGATCGTGCCATTTGAAAAGCATACAACATGCTTGATATTAAGAAACAAGGTTGGTGAGCAATTGCTTATGGAAACAATAGATCCACTCAGTTCATGTTGAGAACATCCTTATTTATGTTAACCGTCTGTTATTTTAGACAAAAGAGGGAGGTAACTTGAAATGACAATATCATTCAAAGGCCAAAATACAAGTATTCTCTTAAGTAAAAGCAGCCCGGACATATTTCAGCTCAAACTTATCCTAGTAGGAGCACTGATAGTCTCATCGTAGTTCACTTCAAACATCCATATTGGCCTTTTGGTAAAAACATTTCTGAAATAGAAGCCATAGCCCATCACAATCCACATATACAAATAAACCTTATTGCCCAATGAGACAATATAGCTCCCACAGACCCAAAATGTATGGCTGAATGGTTGCAGGTGTCTAGTATCCCCTCATACAAATCTAACAAGAAATACCACACCAATAGCACAAAGATGGTCTACGGCAATGTCATAAATCGAAGCCATAACTAATATGATGCTGGTGACATGTATTTTAAAGACACTATGTATTGGCCTTCCAACCAAGGGAAAATTTAAGTTGATGCCGAAACAATAGTCTCTATCCATGTTGGAACCTGCCTCACGTGTCTTCCTTCTCCTGCTAGATTCAATTAGTCATGGCAGCAGTTTTTTTTTTTTTCTTTTCATGACTTGTTCCATGGTCCTTGATATTCCATTAAGATGTATTCATCTAAAGTATATATTCTCGCTTTCAATATAACAAGCCAGCATTAGGAAGTACTACCCCCATATAGGCTTGTTTATATTTTCACACAAATTATGAAAACTTAATTAATATATGTTGGAACTATAAATTTTGCTTACATTTTTCCTAATATATTCCTACATTTAATATAGGTAGCTCATATTTGTTGATAACAATGCACGTTACACAGGGTATATTAGAAATTTAAGACATTAATTATACTCTCAACAAGGAGAGTAGCCTATGATTTAGGACAAACGAAAAAGGAAAGTAAGTCTATCTTTGAGGGACGGAAAGAGTATACTCATTTTATGTCAATATATCTTTCTACAAGAATATCACCCTCATTTCTTTGCCTAATAAGTTGTTATGTACTATAATTCTGAATTCCACAGAATATCCTACCATGAATGTGGGGAAAATCAAAAGTTAGTTAATTTGAGCCAAACAAAGATAACATTCCCAGATGTGAGAAAAAATCACAAATTAGAAAATACTCTATTTCCTTGCCGCAGATTGATGCAGAAACTAGCGCTAAACATAGCTCGAAGAAAAAAAATGAAAATTCAACTAATTATATTCAAGAAACCAAATAAATTTGTAAAGTAGAACTCTTAGGAATTCATAGTAACAACAAAGAACCAAGAATCCAATCATAAAATTCCGAGGAACGACATTGTTAAGATTTTGGATTTCATGTTAAAAGGTTAACCTTATTAAAGGGAATAATCCAGATTCTTATAAATTACTCTATATTTTCATCTTTATTCGTGATATTTTATCCCTTTGACATACCCTCGTTTGAGCAAACCAATATTAAAATTCGTGTGTTATCAGGAGGAATAGCCCAAATTCTTATACGTGCGATTTTATCACTTAACACACATAACCCATTTGAATACACAGCCTCTAAGCCACAAATTGAGAATTATCCATCCAAAAGACGAGTATACTAACGCAAATCAAGAAACCAAAATCATAAATTACGAAGAAAAAAATTTCTCACAGTTGATTGAACTAATGCGGATGTAGAGGAAGAAGGCGACGAAGAAGATGAAGCACCACATGGGTTTGCCTCGGAATGAATGTGGGACATCTGTGGAGCTATAAAGGCGCGACCTTTGCGAACCCGAACAGCAAAAGAAGATGTTTTTGATCTTAACGACGATAACTTTGATGCTTTTATGGGCTTTCTTGATATGAAATAGAGGTCACAATTTGCTTGTGGCTTCCTCTTCAATCTGTAGGAAAGAGAAACGAATCCAGATGAAGATGGACCAAGAATCTGTATAGCTTTTAGCATTATCACTATGGAATAATCTTTGTACCTAACCATTTAACAAATGATTTACCAAAAGTAACTCCCCCTATTTCAGATGAAGATGGACCAAGAATCTGTATAGCTTTTAGCATTATCGGTATGCAATAATCTTCGTATACCTAATCATTTACTAAATAGTTTATGAAATGGACAAGTGCCTCCCTTATTGAAGGGTTAAATGGTTAGGGTAACGTAGCATGGTCCACTGTTACTATTCACCGCTGATTGAAAATTGACTGCTACCTTTTTCAAGCTATTTTAGCTGTAGATATAATAAACATGTATGGAAATAATTCAAGATGAGAATTTAAAAACAACAGAGACAAGAATTGAAAGACATGGGCCAACTGAAGATTAGATGGGATTACTGGCGTGTTGTCGAGTCAGATTATGGGAGACTTTTAGGCACTATTTTGAGTGTAGTTATACTATGAAAAAATAAAAATAGTTTGACAAAATATCTACATGCCCGTTTCTAACACCATCATAAAAGTATTAAACTATCATGAATTAATTTCAGACATTCAAAAATTTAAAGCAATTTTAAAACTCTAAACTATTAAAAAAAATATTAGGATATTTAAGATATTAAGGCCCATTTGGTACCGATTAAAATTGAAAATATAGCCGTTATTGTGTCTCATTCGCCTAATAAAAATCAACAATAACGACTAATTTTTCAATTTTAATCCGATTTTAATCTATACCAAACGAGCTCTAAATTTGAACTCCATTTTCTTTATTTGAAATTTAAACTGTTAAATTTGAACTCTCAAATATTAAGATATTTTTTTAGAAGGAATGTAATTATTTTTTTTATTTTTTTTACTATTTTTATTTAAAGAGATGAATAACTAATAACTTTGTCATTTTACAAAACTTACAGGAAAAAAAATTGAATGGTAGGACAATTTGCACAATGTTTATTTAATCTGATGATTAAATTCACCAGATTGAAAGGACATATAGATGATTTGCGAGAAATAGACAGGATGTGAAAGTCTTATGTCAATTATCCTAAGATCAATTCTCTTTGAAAAGAGTTGGATAGACTTGTGATCAAACCAAGACATTCCTTTCGAGAGGGGGACAAGAAAGTAAGTTTTATTATTTGATCAAACATGAAAAAAAAAATAAAAAAAAATAAATAAATTGTCCCATGCATTTAAACTTCTGTTTTACGATCATTATTTTTAAATTTTTTTTTTTTTATTACCCATTTTTAACTACATATTCACGCAACACCTAAAACATTTTTATACTTTTGAACTACACATTCTCCTAAAAATCACTATTCAAAACTCTATTTTTCCCAAATAATGATTGTCAAATAGAGACTAAAAGAAAGACCAGTAGTAATATTTAGAGTCGACTACATGTAATATTTTGTCAGCCCGTCTAATTGATTGCACTTCTGCTCTCCTCTATAGTCGAGAGGCGCTGTGCTAAAAAGACTGCACAACTACAAACTACCATAACTATCGATCTTGAAAACAAATAAAACTAGTAATAGTACATACTACACATAGCAACATGAAGTAGCTTTCTTGTTGCAACTGAAGGATAGTGAATGGTAGCAGTATAATCTAACAAGTACTAAAAGATATTCACCAGATACTATGATTACATCAGTGATCAATGTGTTCTAACTTGGAGCCAACTTGTCGCATAAAGATTGATATGCTGCACTGCAAACCTTAAATTTCTCTTCAGCGACAACCTGTCCAAGGCAACATCTTGTTATCGCAACGAATAGAGGTGCATGTGAAAAAACATCATATTCGTGAATGTACAATTTATAAGGTCGACCCTACAAGAAACTGAGGCTAGCATTAGGCCTCGAATCACTAGAATAACTTTAAAAGAAAGAAGCTTGTTGCTGAAATTGTCGAGCAAGTTGCTAATCTCTCTTGACCAAATGTTGAGAAAACTTTTTTTCTGAGTACTACGCTATTAGTTCCAAACTTTCTAATCACGAGAAATTCTAAATAGGAAAATCGAAGGCATGCTCATAAAAAGAAGCCTAAGACAATATGGGATAGTACACGATAAACCTCAGGTCCTCAGTGCTGAAAAAGGGGAAATAAAAGGAAGTACCTTGGAAGAACCCTGGTGGCGATCTGGATGCCATTTTAATGCACATGCTCGATATCTGGAAATGAAAATTATCATTTGTCAGCCAAATAAAATTAATGAAAACTCTGCCCCCTCAACCCCCAAGTGAACATATATTTAAAATAAGGAAAACTGTAGAGATCTTACGCATTTTTGACATCTTCGAGATTTAAAGGGACTGATGTACTCAACCCCAAGGCCAGTCTCTGAGACATCATATCAACCTCTGATTTCTCAAACTCCGACGAGGAATCTGAATCGAAGTCCTCGTCATATTCTGAATCATATTCCTCATCATGTTGATATCTCCAACTGTTCGAAGTCCTATATTTGTTAGAGTAACCTGATGATTTCTTCCAATATCTTGGGTCATCATCAGTTATGAAGGACCAACCAAAGTACGGATTTCCACAGAATGCCGAACGAAAAATAGTCTCATATTCCCTATCATTATCTTCACAGAAATCAAAATCTGTTGAAAAAAGATGAAAATTTATTAACTACATCAAATGCAGAAAATAGATCACAAGGACTAAAGAGACTGTAAACGCGTTCAAAATGTCCAAGTAAAGAGAATTATATGCACCAGTAATCTAGTTATCAGATGAGTAACATTTACCAGCTTGGCCCATTGCATAAACTACTGTCTCCAAAATCATCGGAAGGGGAGAAACAAAAAGGATTAAAAGACAAAAATATCCTCGAATTTGAAAAGGTAAATGATAAATTCCAACAGCTTACTATAATTAAATCAAGTATAAACTCAATATAATTTGCTTTAAATCTTGTCACGTATAACATATCATATTTCCTTTGTTTTCAAGTATATGTTCTACGTCATTATTCAACATATTTGAAAATATCAATAGAAGCTTTACAAATATACCTTTATGGATATCTATAACAATCAGTCAACTTACTTCTCCATGTCCCAGATCTTCTATTTCCTGACTTGCCCCTTCTGTATCCGTCATCCCCAAAATGTAGTCTGAACCATGAATTGCCTTGGCTTGAAGATTGATGGTAGTGGTACTCATCAGTGTTGGACTGCCACCCCTACAATATTCAAAAAGGTTAAAAGAAATTAGACCCTAACAGTCAGAAAGAAGTAGCTTAACGACAATACCCATGATCATATAGACAGGGTACCAAAAACTTTACCTACAAAAATTTAATAAGGAAACCAATTGACATTCTGTCAGTTGAGTTGTGGAAGCCAAATATTGGGGTAAAATTGTAAGTTCATTATCAGCATCATATCCACTTGCATAAGCTTACAAACACCCAGTGGTTGATGCATAGAGTTATACAAAGTGATCGGGGAACCCAAAAGAAAGTTAATCGATATCTTTTAACTCTTCTATTTCTCCTTTAGCTAGTCTTATTATTATTTTAATTTTTTTTTTACAGGAAGAATCTTTTTTATTTACATGAAACAAAGTGAGATAAGTTCGCTTTTGCTTTCGTTTATGATATTGTCAAACATTAACAACATATTATCAATGGAAAACACAGAAAACACAGATAATAGATGCAATCGTCAATACATCCCCCACCCCGTCCTTTCCACCTAAGAATGACAGGTGTCATTCTTCATGATTTTTCATCTTAAGAGTCCTAATGGAGAGGGGTGAACATGATATTGTAGAGGGCAGTTAAGTAGAGGAGGAACAAGAAAAAGTTTCAAGTATTACATAACAAATCTAAATTCCAAACAATATTCTCCACCCCTGATCTCTACATAGCAAAGAAATCAAATGATGAGCACAAAATACAAAATTTGATCAGACAAACGTACCCGAAATAGGTTCTCCGCAAAATCACTGACATCATGCAGCATCTGTTTCCTCTGCCATTCGGAATACCGGTTAAATTTCTGCATGCAACATACGGTTTATTGTTCATCAATAAGAAAATAATCCCCTGTCAAACATGCACACATTTATGTTCCGGATTGGGTAATTTAATTAAGTTGTATGATATATTGTTTTGTTTTATTGAAAGGAAATGTCAAGAACTAAGAAACACAAGTTCCCAATTAGCCAATATGATCTTCATTTACATCTTACTACGATGTATAGTTCTCTTCCTTCCGTGTTATCCATGATCCTTTTTCCCCAACTAGTCACAATGAAATGAATAATTCTTATTCTCTTCAGACTTCTATTGACATCTAAGGATATCTCTTCGGAAAAATTACTTCATATCAAGAACACTCTACCTCAACAAACAAAAATCTATCCTCAACAAACACGGAAAACTCCAAAACTTCAACGGAGAGTTCAAATAATTTCCTCTATGGCGATCGTTGGATACAAATAAAATAGATCATTCCTAGTCATGCATGTTATCAATATAATTCTGCTTCTTTTTCAGGGGTTAATAAGGCAACTGCGTGAGGCTCGGTTAACAGTTGTTTGAGGGGTTACACAATAACTTCAAGAAAGAAAAAACAAGAGAGAGAGAAACAGACCTTTGATGAACCCTGAAAAGTGCCTCTCTGCACAACAAAGAAATAGAGTTCATTCAATTTTGCAACAATCCCACTTTGCTCAGAAAGGAAATATGCATTTTCAATACAGCTTGGAACAAAACCCGATTCNCCTGAAAAGTGCCTCTCTGCACAACAAAGAAATAGAGTTCATTCAATTTTGCAACAATCCCACTTTGCTCAGAAAGGAAATATGCATTTTCAATACAGCTTGGAACAAAACCCGATTCAATTTTATAAAATAAGAACATGAAAAAACAGTGGTTCATCGCCCAGTTATTCCTCAGACCACAGTATAGTAATTGAACCAAAAACTAAAATAATAGATTTCACTCAGTTCCAAGTAAACATTGCAATTAATACAGGTGGGACTGGTTTCCTTCAAAAAGCTCAAATCTTCACAAATATATTCATAATAACCATCAACAGCTCATTTATGTATACCATGAAAAACAAATTGTACCAACTAACAGATGTTGATCAAAAAGCTCAAATCTTTAAAAATTTACGCCAATATAATCACCATTGACAGCCCATTTTCATGTACCATAAAATCTATTTAGTATATAGGGATTCAGTTTCAAGAGACATTGCAAATAACATGGATGGTTTCAATAAAAAGCTCAAGTCTTTCAAAACTTACGCTAATAGTAACCATCTACAGCCCATTTCACATTACATAAAATCCATTTAATACACAAATTCAGTATCAAGAAAACATTGCAAAATCATAGGTGGGTCTCTTTTTCATCAAAAGCTCAAATCTTTACCAATTTACTTCAATAATAACCATGTGCGGCCTATTTTCAAATGAAATTAAATCCATCTAATAACAAATACGCACTATGCAGATGTATATAACAAACGCATACACGTATAAAATAAAGGGTGTGTGGCTTACATAATCCCAATTGGTTCGTCTTCTTCGTTCTACGACTGGGGTAGAATGGAAGAGAGAGGTTCTTATCTGAAAAGAGTTGGTCTGAGAATTGATTAGTGATGCTGCTCTGCTGCCCCTGTTCATTTTCGCATTTCATTCATTTTTGCGTTTCAATGATTTTTCCCATTTTTTGTTCTTTTGGGACGCGGGGCCGGAGGCGGGCCGGAACCAGATTAATTAACTGGAGATGAAACCTATGCATGAGTAGGTCTTGACAAATCACCCAAGTCTTAACCGATCGAAACGGGGATTTTTCTTAAATTAAATTTTCGAAAGGATATTTGAATCAAGAATCGTGGAGTTCGATTCCATCCTCGATTCTAAACCAAAAATAAAAAAATCGAATCTCCCAATTTTTTTAATCTTAAATAAGCCACATTATTTTATTTTTTTTAAAAATAAATTTGTTAACTAATTAATTTAAACTTTGTTTGATCTTCAATTTTTCATTTTTTTTTTTCAAAATGCATTTTTATCACTCTTCTTTTTAATCACATATTTTTTAATAAAATAATATTAGGATGTGTTTGACCCACATTATTTTGGAAGAATATATTTAGGAATAGTGGATTGACGAAGAATGTGTAATTGCAAAAAAAAACAAAAACAAAAATTAGGGGTCGTTCTCTTCGGCGTTTTCTATTTTCGATTTTCTAAAACAGCGAAAACGCGTTCCCTTTCCTATTTTCAAAAACGCGTTTTTGAAAACGAAAAAAAAAATTTGTACACAAAACGATAAAAACATTGTTTTGGACATTTTCAAGCCCAACACTAGGAAAAACCCAAAACACGGGAAATAACATTTTCCATTTCAACACACCAATTCCTTCTTCTGCACCACAACTACACCACCACCAAAATCGCCACCACCACAACTGCTCAACCACTATAAATCCCCACCACCACAGCCTAAATCGTCACTAACGACCACCAACATTGCCTAGATCCACCACACCACCATCACTATCACCATCAAATCAACCACCGCCAGGTCACTGCAGCAGAACAATCGCTTGTTTTCAATTATACAACGCCACCTACAGTAGAACCACCACCGCCAAGTCGCGACTCAACCATCGCCGCTCGCGACCTAACCACCATCTCCGTTCACAACCCAACTATCGCCGCTCGCGACCCAACCATCATCGTTCGCGACCCAACCATTACATTTTGTACAACAGTAACCCACCACCATCGCAGCAGATCCACGTACCCAACAAACCGCCGCATCAAATAAAGAAAGAAAAAAAGATGAAGAAGAAGATTGCAAGGAACGCCCAACCTAAACCACCACTGCGCCGCAAGGAGGGAGATCGTCGGCGATTTCAGGGAGAGGACCTAAAACGAAAAAAATGAAGAGAGATAGAGAACACGTTTTCCTTTTTTTATTTTCGAAAACAATTTTTCAATATGTCAAAAAGAACACATTTTCAATAATCTAAAAATAGACACTCAAAATGCAAAATACAAAATGAATTCAAAACACAAAACATAAAGAGAACGAGCCCTTATTGATGTGATGAAATTTTTTTATTTTATTGAAGAATGTATAGTTGAAAATGAGTATGAAAATTTTAATGTGTACCAAACATGGGCTTACATGCAACCCAAAATCTTTTCATTCATTTTTAACCACATATTTCCCATCAATCTACTATTTCAAAATGTATTTTACACAAAAATGGGGCTTGAACGGCCCTTAATCAAAACTCAAAATATGATTATTCATATTTCCTCAATGTCAACTAAATCAAATTGACCTAAGTTTTATCAAAATCTCTTATTCTACTTTAGTGCAATTTCTACCATTCTAGATAATTTGAATTGGAAGTTTGGCTGCACATCTCTCTATTATTATGAGCTTGTCATCTTCATTTTTCTGTGATTTTAACAGTCAAATATATGAAGAATTCAACAAAGAACCTAGGTGGTATGAGTCCAAATGGTTTGGTTACAAGAGAATGAAATTTGAATTGAATCAAACATAATCGTAAGGATCAATTATTTTCTTATAATGAAATCATTAATTCCATCGATGATTATAAAATCAAACTGAATGACTCTGGTTTGATTTAGTTCTATAACTAAAATTTTATATTTATTAATACAATATTCAAATAAAAAATCAAAATAATGAGCCTTATTGAATGTTGGGTTAGAACCCATTCTCGTGATTTTGGACATTAGAAATAAGAACCGATCGAGTCGATTGATTCTAGTTTGATTCAATTGATTTTAATGCTTCTTAATCATATATTTTCTAAAAATTCATTATTGGTTAATAATAGCTACCAAACAGAGACTTAATGTATTTGAAAATTTATTCAACCATAAAAAAAAAATGAAAAAAAGTATTATATAGTATTTTCCTTTATATTATTGCACCCCACTAATCCCGCGACTGAGTTATTTAAGCCCCTGTTTGATCCACATTATTTTTCTCATTCTCATTCTTCTACTCATTTTCAACCACACATTCTTTAATAAAATAATATTTTCTATCACATCAATAACTTTTTCTTCTTTTTCAACCACATATTCCCCATCACATCACTTCAAAATCCCCTGTTTGATCCACATTATTTTTCTCATTCTCATTCTTCTACTCATTTTTAACCACACATTCTTTAATAAAATAATATTTTCTATCACATCAATAACTTTTTCTTCTTTTTCAACCACATATTCCCCATCACATCACTTCAAAAAAATGCATTCTCCCATTTTAATATGTACCAAACACACTCTAAAGGAAAAAGAGAAAAAAGTTGCACAAAATAAAGTCATTTTTCAACTCTTTGGTGTGGACTGACGAATTTGCCCTCTAGTTTTCGCTTACCGTACATAACATGTCCCCTCCTTATGGATCATTTAACAATTTTATTTTACAAAAAAAATATTTGCTCATACATATTAGTTTACCACTAAAAATAATTAGAGTGTGTTTGGTTGTCATGTTATATCTCATAAAAAAAAAAATATTTTTCGTATTTGAAAAAAAAAAAAAAACCTACTCCTCACAAAGAAACTATTTTTTAAAAAAACAAAGAAAATTAAAACATATTTTCAAAAGTTAGAAAATATTTTCAATGAAAAAAATAGCAATCAAACACTCCAAAGAAGAAATTTGGATTAAAAACTGACATTTTTCATATAAAATAAATGCAATCAAACCTACTCTTAAGAAAATTCTCATCCCATCGTCCTCAAACATTATCTCTTATCTTATTTGTGTTCATTTTTTTTTTTTGTCACATTTAGGGCTAGTTTAACTTTATTTTTGTTTTTGCTTCTCCTTCTTGTAAATATACTTTCTAAAGAAGCTACATTTAGGGCGTGTTCGGTAGAGATTAAAATCGGATTAAAATTAAAAAATTAGCCGTCATTGTTGACTTTTATTAGACGAGTGAAACCCAATAACAACCATATTTTCAATTTTAATTGAATTTTAAGCTGTACCAAACACGGCCTTAGTGTTTGAACACTAATTTCTAAAATAACTCTCTTTAAAGAGAGTTTTTAGATAAAATCACGTTACACCAATTATATCTAAAATCTTTTATAAGTAGAAGAAACATTTTATAAAATTAATAAAATCGTTCCAAAAATAGGTTTTGGGTCTCAAAAGTTCGTTTTAACTTCTCAAAGGTCATGTCAAATATGCCCTTGAATGCAACATGACACATTCTTCCAATGATACTTCTATTTTATACATAACTTATCTCCGTATTTTTTGAAGTGAACGCTCGACGGAAAGTTGAATTTTTGGTCCATTTGTCCTTATGGGCAGCAAAACAGACAGTTTGAGGACCTAAACACGACCGAGAATGAATGGGGACCTAAGTAAAACAAGTCGTAATGTTTGGAGACTGGGTGAAAATTTCCCCCAAAAGTTCTTGAGAATGAATGGGGAATTAAGCAAGAGTCGAGGGGTAAATTGGTCCATACAGCAGAGTGAATGCAAAAGTCATCCAGCTATATCCACCATCAATGTGATGGTGTGATGGGGACCACACAGTACTGATGTAAATCATAACATCCAACGGCCCAGATCTTCACAACCATATATTTGAAGCTGAAATATCAAAACACAACACAATTTCATTTCCCGTTTTTTCAGAAGAAGAGGGCGGGTACTATAACAAAAGAGAATTCCATTTTCAAGAAAGCCTCATCGGTACAATCTTGATTCATTAATGATTTTTTTATCTGTGTAAGGAATTTGGGTTTTGTTTTTTCTTGTTATGTTATCCATCTCAATATGCTGTTAACGAATCTCGATCCATAGATTGATTAATAGGCATTTTGAATTATGAACACATTATGCAAGTTTGATGGAATGATTTATTGATCTGCGTTTATCTGGGTTCTCTTCAAAACTAGCTGAATTGGGATTACATCAAATGCAACAAAAAATAAAATAACTAATGGTTATGAAATAGCTCCTCTGCATAAAATTGATTTTTTTTTTTTACTCTTTTCAAGACATATAAGAGATGGCAGAAGCTGACGATATTCAGCCTCTTGTATGCGACAATGGAACAGGAATGGTCAAGGTAACCATCTAACATCCAGTACCTGTATAAACTTTATTACTTCTGTGCTTCAAACATGTATCCTTCATGAGATGAGATAAAAGAATTGTGCGTTGATTCACGATCATTATTTTATCATATAATTATTAGGCTGGGTTTGCTGGAGATGATGCTCCAAGGGCTGT
>CAIGRR010454859.1:0-11148 GCA_903798365.1 Fraxinus sp. 1973-6204 | reverse complement strand
TTTTATTTTATTTGTTTTATTTAAAATCGAGGGTATTTTGGTCATTTTACACTGAAAATAGTGAAAAGGATGTTTTCTACACTGAAACGTTGAAATAGGGGCGAAAATGCAAAAAAATGAAACGTTGGGACGTTTTGCACACCAACTGTCAAACGTAGGGACATTTTGTGCTAATAAGCCATTTTATTTCATAAATGGGGGGAGAGGGGGGCGGGGGGGGACATGGGCCCCTAAAAGATCCGGCTCTGAGATGAGTCTTCATCTTTACGTGCCAAAAAATCATAGTTTTGTTAATAAAAAATGGGAACAAATGCTGCTGGACTATACCACTTGTGCTGGCAATGATTTTCTTCACAGAACCCTGTTTTTCTTTTAGTTTTCGACCCAGATGTTTGCTGCACCTTAAAGCAGTGATACTAGATTTTGTTGGGCCTTTACAACTTAAGTACTCAACAATAAATTTCTAAGAAACGCAGGATCAAAGATACCAATGATGCGGGGAAAAATAAAGATGAAAATTAAAAGTTGCAGAGATGGAGAAAGATTCTGAAACTTACCTTCAATATTTTCTCGTACAAAAACTTTATTTTTGTTCACAGCCATATAAAAGTAGACTTTTGAGTTTTGACAATACTACATATTCTCTACTTTACAATACATTCATTGGATAAAACATTTATTTATGTACATTAATTGCTAATAAGTTGAAATGAACAATCGTGAAGAAAATGTGGTATTCCTTCCATCCCATAGATATATGTTTGTTTTTCCTTTTTGTCTGTCTCAAATTATATAGACTATTTTTCATGTAGAGAGTATGTTTGATTTCTTAATTTCTTAATAAGTCTATATCTAATTTATTTAATGTAGGGATATGTTAGAAAAAAAAAATGTAAAATACATTTATATTTCCAATTATACTAATTATATTTTCTTAATCTAGATAAAAATGAACGCAAATTTATCTTTATGGGATGGACGTAGTATTTAATTGGGATTTTGTTGAAAAGTATGCAACAGTAATGTAATTAAAAGTGATAAAATGGTATCATTGGTAATTTGTAGTGTAGAATATAGTCATTGCACTTTTTGTAAATCCATAAAGTCCAAATACAATGTGGATATTGGTTCGTTGGTCCATTTGCTTTTGAAACTTCAAAATCTCAAGCAATTAATTAGGTTAAAAGTTATTTTTTTGAACACTTTCGAATGTAAATTACGAATTTGTTATGTAGTTTCATATGTTTAAATTTTACTAAGTTACCACATTTCGAAGAAGAATGCTCCAAAATGCACAGTAATCAAGGCGGAAAAACGAAAAATGAAAAAAATCAAATAAAATAAAAGTGTTTAAGCAAACACACCATGACTTTTGGTAAATTCGTGAAGTTGAAATATAATGTAGTAATTGATTTAGATAACAAATTTCTTTGATTTTCATTCTTTAGCGGGTATATGGTGGTAACACCATGACTTTCCTCACAATTTGTGCTTCTAAACTGTCTCTATTCCGTACCCTCAACGTATTTTTCTTTGGACATACGAAATTATTGGCTTAGCCTATTCTATATTCGACGGATTTGATAATGGTGATGCTAAGTCTTCACTCTTCTCTTTCATAAAATATTACTAAAAGATATGTTTTTATCATTGTATATAATTTTAATTTTTATTTATTTTTGATTAAGTCATCGTAAATAAGTTAGTAACTTATGAATAGTTTTTAAAAATTACTTATTTAGTATTTTTTTTTTAACTTATTTAGTATTTTTTTAACTTATAAAGTGAATATTGATTTACAAAGAATGATAGGTTTTGGGCATTGAAACTCCAAAATCAGTTAGGCAATTAATCCGCTTTCGAAATGAGAAAATTACGTGAAAAGAGGGATTTAACATTTCATTATCAAAAATCAAATTGCTAAAAAATTTATTCAAAAATCAGGTACTAAATAAATTATTATTATATATAAAATACATATTATATTAACATGTGTCTGTATACCCATTTCTTCATTAAATGCTTTCTCTCTCTAACACCCAGCCCC
Organism: Fraxinus sp. 1973-6204; assembly: GCA_903798365.1. NCBI lineage: Eukaryota > Viridiplantae > Streptophyta > Magnoliopsida > Lamiales > Oleaceae > Fraxinus > Fraxinus sp. 1973-6204. The sequence continues at coordinate 9,101 of CAIGRR010454859.1, read as the reverse complement.
ACACCACACCACACCACCCACACCTATACCCACCCAAGTAAATATCTTCATTCCAGATCGTCTTTTTCATTCACATTCTTTCAATTCTTTTCCTTAATAAAATAAAATTTTTTCTCCATACAACAACACTTTTTCTATAGATCCAATCACCGTCTTCTCTCAACCGTCGTCTTCCTCAAATCAAAATTTTCTTCATACTGTCTTCTCCAGATGCGATAAGGTTGGAGGTGGAGGAGTAGGTGGTGGTTGTCGTGCGAGATGTTAGTGTGGTTACAGTGGTGGCGGTACATAGTTGCTAGAGATGGGCTGTAATGTAGCCCTTTTTCCCGTCTATCTCTCTATAGGTGCCGGAGATGGTGGGGGTGGGGGGTTGTTGTGAAAACTAGTGGTTTTCAATGGTTGTGGATACGCACAACTCAGTAAAAAAAAATACTTTATCCAAAAGTTTGTGCATTTGAGTTGGAGGGTAGTGGTGGTGCATTTGAGGTGATGGTTGTGATGACTGGTGGTGGATTGTGGTGCTGGTTTGTAGTGATCATTTGTGATCAAATATGTGTGTACTGCGACTGATTATAACCAATTTTGTGTTAATTGTGATCGATTGTGTCTTGATCATATACGGTCACAAGTAACACAAAATTGGCCACAAACAGTCATGCTTGGTCACAGTTAGTCACATTGAATACACACTTGGTTATAATTAGTCACGGATAACACGTGTTAGGGCTTCATTATATAAAGTTTTTCGGTAATTTTTTAGGTGGTGGAGGCATGGATCTGAATCTATGGGGGCGGGGTGTGATTTTCAATATTCAATTTTCTGGAAATCTTTAAGTCACCGGAGCAGTCGTCGGAACAGTCGCTGGACCAGTCACCGGAGCTTATGACCGTCTCCGGTGGAGAGGTAGAGGGAAGATGGTGTGGTGAGGTGATAGGATGATGTAGGTGATGTGACATTGGTAAAAATAATTAATGTATATNTAAGTCACCGGAGCAGTCGTCGGAACAGTCGCTGGACCAGTCACCGGAGCTTATGACCGTCTCCGGTGGAGAGGTAGAGGGAAGATGGTGTGGTGAGGTGATAGGATGATGTAGGTGATGTGACATTGGTAAAAATAATTAATGTATATTATATTATATTTTAATATTTAATAAATTTATTTACCACCTGATTTTTGAAATATTTTAATGAGTTTGTTATTTAAAAAATGTGATCTTTAAAACTAGGAGTTATGTATTGTTCCAAAAGCTAATTTGTATAAGTTCTACAAAAAAAAAGTGACTTTTGAATATAGTCGGACCAGAGGAGAAGCCCAAGAGGCCTCCCCAAACTCTTTAGGGGGCCCAAAAATAAATTTGTGTTTCATTTAAGAAAGAAAGGAAAATCACAAATTACGTTCAGAATTTTAAATGTCCTGCTGAATCAAAACCTAGACCTCCTCTTAAATTCACAACTTCTACAAAATTTGACCATTTTATACTCGATGTCCACTCTTGCTCCAAACAATGAGATTTTTTCAACAATGATATTGTAAATCAAATAACAATATCGTATGCATTTAAAGTTAAATTGCTTGATTTTTTGTTTTTTGCTGATTTTCCTATTCTGTTTTATTGATATTTATTTTATATATGATTGAAGCGAAAACTAATTGATTTTTATTTATATCTAGATTTCTATTAGTTTTTGATAACTTTTACAGATGCCACAATTTCTAGATTAATCTTTTTTTTTTTGAAATAAAACATTTTCATATATTTCTATTACTTGCTATATTGTGTGCATGCTTTATTTATTGATTTTCTCATTTGAAAAACTCTATACTTTACGGTCATGTAAGATACCTAGAGTCACTGAGGGTTGATAGTTTGAGAAATTATATAAATAAATTATTTTGTTGTTCATATAAATATTTTCAATAATGAGTTTTTTTGTGGGAATATTTGTTTTGCTTTGTTGGATTTGCATTGCTCTATTATTTGATCTCAACTTTACGATCGAGTGTGAGTATGGTGGTTTTAGGGGTACTGCAGGGTTTGAATTAGGAATACTTATTCCATTGTAGAACAAGATTAAGGATATGCATCAATATTGCTACAAATTTGAATGCACTCTACACCCCTTTTGTGTTAAATTTGAACATGTTTTGCACATTTTGGGTGCTCATTTCTTTGATATTTTGATAATCAAATCGATCTGTCAATGTAAGACCTTCCAACATTTCTACAGAACTTGTACAGTTTCAATCCATTCCCATAAAATAGTAGGTTCAAGAAATTTTTTTTGTGGCTTTCTTTGAGTGATTTTCTTTAAAACTTGATGATGATATATATAGATTCAGCTGCCTTTGATTTATGAACGATGACTTACGAGAGATTCATGAATATAGTACTACACATTAGTTAATTAATGGATTAATAGCAAAAAAAATCCTCAAAAAAAAGTTTTCATTTGCTATACCCCATACCTTTTGAAAATCGTAGAAAACCTCTATATTTCAAACCTTTTGTGTGCAAACCCCATACTTTCAAGATCTGACAGATTTTTCGTTTAAAACGGTAAAAAAAAATGCTAAAATTAAAAATGAATAATTGCAATTTCAGTGTCCAAATTTTTTATATTTTTAAAAATTAAATTCAAATTTTTTATATGTCATCTATAATCCTAAATATTTAAAATCTAATTTTCCACCATATCCCATCCCACCTTTTCTTCTTCCCCAAAAATCCAGGCACATCATCTTCCCCAAAAATCCAGGCACATCATCTTCATCGGCAGATCCTTGGCTGGAACAGCTCCAGTTGCCATTTTCAACTCCGAATCCCGACCTTCAAATCCATAAACCACAAAAATGAAACGATCTATGTTAATTAATTCAAAAAAAAAAAAAAGTAAATTACATATTAAGAATTCTTTCAACAAAATACCCTCTTTCAACCGCAAAAAAGTCAAAATAAACACGTAAAAAAATCAATTTCTTTCAATTGGTTTCCACTCGAATTGATCGTATCAAAAAATTGGGGGGGGGGGAGGGGGAAGTCAACTCGCAGTTCCACTAGAACATATGTTACCCCTCGTCTCCGAGGCTCTAGGAGAGATTGCCACGTGGACAATAAAGCTACATTGGCAGGGAGTCAGCCATGAAGTTAGGGAAAGGTCAATAAAGCCAAAATGATAGAAGAAATATTTATCTGAAGTCCTGTAACTGGAAGTCCGAGGCTGATGACGAACCCCTTCCTCCCATACGAAGTGTTGAAGCTAGAAGCTGAAGTTCTTGCAAGTCCTCCGAAGCTCTAAAGCGCCAAAAGTCCTTAAGACGATGCTAACCCACACTGAATATTTGAAGATCCTTGAAATGATTGATGTGACGTCTGTAATAAAGCATGTTAGTATACAATATAGAATGGCTGACCCCTTGTCAATATTAATGATAGGAATAGACAGTGGTGTGAGGATTTAGTTTAGGAGATCTAGCCATGTGGTTTTGATCCAACAATCACCACGTCGTCCATGTTAGTATAAATAGCCTCTCCTTGTAAGAAATCGAGGTTGGTATCTTTGTAATCAAGAAAGAGAATACTTATATACTGAAAACCTTCAAGACATTCCTGGGAGAAAATACTTAGTAAGCTTTCAATAAATTGTTTGGGATATATTTGTTGAATACAAACCCGGAGGAAGATATTATGATTCCAACACAAATTCACCCTCTTTATCTATCCTTCCACATATTCCTTCAAACAAAAAGAGAGATTTATTCTTGGTTGATTCTGCTTGGCAATCGTTGATAGTGCGGTTACTCTCAAATCATATGGCCCGAGTCTGAAAGTTTTCGTCTCTTGCCAGAAAATGCCTCCTGCGTCAATTTCGAGTTGATTACTGTACTTAATCCGGTAAGAATGCGTCGAGATCGTACTTGACATGGTAAGAGTGGGCTCGACATCTATTGAGTTCATTTTTTTAGGTCAACAGATTGGCGCTGCTTGTAGAAAACTATATGGTTATCCACGAAAACACATGGAGAAAAGGCTAGGCTACTGATTGAAGTTTGGTTGAAAGAGTTCTAACCCTTAGAAAAGGAATTCTTTGAAAAAGGAGCTATTAGAAACCTAAACCCTTGAAGAAAGGGAAAGTTCTACACTAAGTGTTTTGGAGAAAGATGAGTTCGAATGATGAAAGTGCCCTTAGAAGGACAAGGGAATAAGGGGAACCTTCACGAGCTGCCCCAATTGATTGTCCACGACCTCCAGCACGAAGATGATGAGGGTCTAGAGGTGGGGACAGGGTCACAACTAGGCTTACTAGGCAGCCAATATGAGGAACATAACTCAGCAAAACTTGGCCATGTAAGAAATGCTGATGAACATGCAGGGACGATGAGGATATCACATTCTTCCATATGCAGCTCCAGAAAATGCATTCCGTAATCCTCAAGAATATTACAAGGAAGAGGAAGAAGTCCAAAGTCAAATGGTTGGACACTATTATAACAGGATGGAGGCTCCATAGGAGAGAGAGGTCGAAGAGGATACATCAACCAATTGTGCTTTGGAAAGGCTATACGAAGCTTTATTCAATTTTCCTCCGAACTACGAGCCAGAAGACAGACCACAAAGGTCGGTCAGCGTCTTCGATAGGATAAGTCTGGAGCTGCCTAGAAATAAACAGTATCATTCATCCCAATTACCTATAAATAGGTAAGCTCATCCTTCTCTTCTAATACCTATGAATAGGCAACATGAGCCTCGCCAATATAAAGGACAACAACCAACTTTCCCAGGAGAGCCTCAAGTTCGCACTTCTAGAAATAGTCATGAGAGAAGGGACTAAGCCAGGAATGAAGCATGACCTTCTCAACCACCTCTTCAGACCCACCAAGGGGAGGATGAGGACTCTGATGAGCCTTAGAGATCATGCGTCCTGGATGATGATGATAAGAATTCGCCTTTCTTAGAGGCCATAAGAAATGTTCCCATGCTGAATCACTTCACTCTCCCCAAAATTCCTAAGTATGATGGGAGAGGTGACCCCGCGAAATATATCAACAACTACAAAACCCATATGAATTTGAAAGAGGCCACTCCAGCAATGAAGTGTAGAGATTTTCACTTAAGTTTAAGTGGAGGCGCTAAATTATGGTACACGAGGTTACAGGAAGGAAACATCTGAAGTTGGACTGACCTCAAAAGACATTCTTGAAATGCTTACAACAAGTAAAGAAGGGGAGAGACCTATCCAACGATTGCAAGATATATGACAGCAAAGGGGCAAGATATTGAAAAACTTCTTGCCCGCTTCACAGAAGAAATGACTTACTGTGTGCAAGTCACGAATAAAGAAGTATTGACTGCTCTAAGAGGAGGATTGGACAAGAACTCCCTCTTCTGGAGGGATTTGCAGAATAAAAACCTAACTACCTATGACGCCCTACTAGAAATGATAATGCGCGAACTCCTCAATGAAGAATTGAAGGATTATAAGAACAGTGCCAGCCAAGGTCTCCTACCTCTTCAAATGCAAAGGAAAAAAGACCATACTTCCCATTTGATGGACCACCAAACACCCTTGAATCATGGGCAAGAGCTTGCTGCCACAACAATCAATGTTGTACCTATCTTAGCTTATGATGAGGTCAATCCTGATGCTGAAATGCATCAGCGTCATCCCTACTCGAGGCACCCCCAAAAGGGACGAGGCGCTGAACGTAGAAATATGGACGGAGCGCTCAATTATTGCATTTACCATCTGTCCCATGGCCATCGTACAGAGAACTGTTGAGACATCGTAAAACATTCCCGAAATCAAATTCAAGTAAGGGAAAGATGCCCCCCAAGAAGTGCTCCATACATGCAAAACCAATAGCCTGGGAACAATGAACAACGTTTACCCAACCGGAACAACCCTCTAATAGGGAGGGAAAATGACACTGAAAGGCCTATAGAGGGTCAAATGCAAAGAATAAATCCCCCACCTAACAACGAACATGAACCTATTAGAAAGATCGACACAATCTTTGGAGACCCGTATGTTTGGGGAAAATCTAGGAATTCACAAAGAAATTATGCTAGGGAAGCGAGTTATCCTCCCACGGCGAGTTACATAGTCAACCATTCTTCAACCGGAAGGGCAATCCCACCAATTACATTTACGGAGGAGGATACGGTGGGAATACATTATCCACATTGTGACGCCTTAGTGATAAGGTTTGTCGTGGCTCGCAAATGCCTGAAAAGAATGTTGCTGGATAATGGGAGCTCGGTCAATATTATCTTTGAGACCACTTTTGACAAAATGAAAGTTGACCACGAACTGACCCCTATGAGTTTCCCTTGGTTTTATGGGAGATACATTATCCCAAGAGGCAAAATTACTCTAGCAATAGAGATGGGTTCGAACCTTTAATTGCTCGCCACTTCATGGATTTCCTGGTGGTTGATAATCGATCTGCTTATCATGGGGTACTTGAGAAACCCGCGCTGAAGGAGTTATGGGTAGTCGTCACTTATGCATGAAGTTTCCTACTGAAAATGGCATCGCCACGATCCGAGATGACCAACGAGGAGCTAGAGAATGCTACTCAAACTCCCTAAGGAAAGCGAATCCAAGAGCCGTCAACATTATTGTCACCAACGTTGACATGAGCGACCTCTTAAACAACAGAGTACCCCTAAACAAGGGAAAGATGTCGTCATGGACGAGGTACTTGAAGAAGGAGACGTCATTGGTACCATACAAGCCCTTGAAGAAGAGACAATTGCTGGAGAAGCAGATTGCTTGGAGGAGCTGGACCCTTGCATCATTGATTGCAAACCTTAGGCAGCACCTATGAAAGAGTTGGAGACCTTCCCAACAGACCAAATGGATCCATCAAGACGCTTGCAGGTGGAAAGTAACTTACCCCTGTAAATGAAGGAGGAGTTGAAGAACTTCTTACTTAAGAACCTCGACGTTTTTTCTTGGAAGCATGGCGACAAGGTAGGTATTGACCCAAAGGTAAGTTGCTACCACTTGAACATAGATCCAAAGGCTACGGCACATAGGCAAAAGAGAAGTGCCCCTCAACTTGGAAAGATATGAGACCCTAAAAGACAAGATCAAGAAGTTGATTGATAATGGGTTCATACGGGAATCTATATACCTGAAGTGGGTCTCAAACCCAGTAATGATGAAAAAACACAGTAGAAAGTGGAGGGTATGCATAGACTTTTCAAATTTGAACTAAGCTTGCCCACATGATAGCTTTCCACTTCCCAGAATAGATAAACTCATGGAGTCAATTGCTGGGTATGAGCTCCTTAGCTTCATGGATGCCTATTTGGGGTACAACCAGATCCCCATGTTTTCGATAGACGAGGAGCATACCTTCTTTATCACAAATAAATGTCTTTATTGTTACAGGGCAATGCCTTTCGGGCCTGAAAAATGCCTGGGCAACCTACCAAAGACTTGTGAAAAAGATGTTTGCCGACCTTATTGGGAGGACCTTGGAGGTCTACGAAGATGACATGTTGGTTAATAGTTTGAAGAGAAGAGATCACGTTGCCCACCTCGATGAAACATTTCAACTTTTATGAAGGTACCAAATGAAGCTTAATCCATTGAAATACGCCTTTGGGGTATCATCGGCAAGTTCATGTGTTACATCGTTAACCAAAGAGGCATTGAAGCGAACCCAAAAAAGGTCAAAGCTTTGATCGAAATGAGATCCTCACAAAAGCCAAAAGAAGTGCAAAACCTCACTGAGTGAGTTGCAGCCTTAAACCGCTTCATTTCCAAGGCAACAGATAAGTGCTTACCCTCATTCAAGATCTTAAAAGGAGGAAATAAGTTCTAGTGGACAGAAGAATGTGAAGTAGTTTTACAAGAGCTGAAAAAGCACTTGGGTTAGGCACACCTTCTCTCCAAATTGAGGGATCACAAGGTACCGCATCTATATTTAGCATTAACTTCTGAGGCTTTGAGCTCAGTCCTGATCATGGAGGAAAATAACCACTAGCTGCCAGTTTATTATGTTAGTAAAGCACTTTTAGTATTACAGATTTAGTATCCAGACATGGAGAAGTTGGCCCTATCATTGGTAACGTCTAAAAAGTTGAGGCCATATTTCCAGACCCACAACATTCATGTATTGACAAATTATCCCCTCAAGCAAGTGCTTCAGAAGCCAAATGCTTTAGAGAGGTTATTTAAATAGGGTATGGAACTTATTGAGTTCGACATCACTTTCAGACCGAGGGCATCCATCAAAGGGCAAGCCCTAGTAGACTTTGTGATAGAATTTACCCCTGTTCCAGAAGTCGAGGAGAAAATGGAACCCTCCAAACCCTAAACGTGGAACCTTTCGGTTGATGGGTCTTTTGGAGAAACAGGGATCATCTTGGTCAGCTTAGAAAGGCACAAACTTACATGTGCTGTGAGGTTCGGCTTCAAAGACACTAAGAATGCAGCAGAATATGAGGCCCTTTAGCTGGCCTAAGATTGGCAAAAGAAATGCAAGTAAAGGGGCTCATTATTAGTAGTGACTCCCAGCTAGTGGTGAGTCAGGTTCACGGAGATTTTTCTGCTAGAGACAAATCTACGGCTGCATACTTGAAATTGGTGATGAGTTTCATCCCTTCCTTTGAGAGGTTTGAACTGGTACAAATCCTACGATCCCAGAATGCTCATACCGATGCACTAGCAAAATTGGCAAGCAATAAAGACTCCGAATTGCTCACAGTAGTCCCCATCGAGCACCTTTCTAGACCTTCTACTGACGTAAGTGGAATAGTAATATGGATTGAAGATACCCCACCTTGGATGAAGCCTTTAATATCTTACCTCAAGGAATGGACCCTGCCCTTGGGAAGGAAGATGCTCAGAAGCTCGGAAGGAGGGCTGCCCACTTTGTTTTTCAAGATGAGGTATTGTACAAACGTGGGTTTTCATTTCCCTTGCTGAGGTGCACCGAAGCAGAACAGGCAAACTATGTGCTTAGAGAAATCAATGAGGTGGTTTGTGGCAACCACATAGGAGGTTAGTCCTTGGCACAAAAGGTACTTAGACAGGGATATTATTGGCCCACCTTGAAAAATGATGCACAACAATTCATTAAAAAATG
>CAIGRR010454830.1:0-11681 GCA_903798365.1 Fraxinus sp. 1973-6204 | reverse complement strand
CCTTACTTTTGAACTCTTCCCTTTGACAAAACCTATAAATCTTTTACCAATTACATTTTTCCGAAGATTAAGAGTCGGTTTGGAATGACTTTTGCTTTTTGTAGAAGAATTTTTGAAGAAAATTACCTTAATTCTTATTTGAAAACTATTTTTTAAAAGATTTTTTAATTACGAAAGTACTTTTAAATGAAGTCATATTGAACCAACTTTCCCTAAAAAATTTATAATTAGAAGAAATACTTTCATCAAGTTAACTAAATGAGTCCAAAAGCAGTTTTTAGATCTCAAAAAATCATTTCGACTTTTCAAAAATCGTGTCAAATGACCCTAAACAAGTTGAAAAATATTTATAAATGATTTAAATTATAAATAAATATAAATGAATGATATATAAATGGATAGTACTTATAGATTTATCGAAATGTGTAAGTACGATTAAAGTGTTTACAAATATGAGCTAAACAAACAATCGAGAAGGAATTTTTTTTTCATTAGTAATTTTTTAAGGTCATATGAGTTGGATTAAAACCACAAAAAATCGAACCCCTCATTAACGTCGCAAAATAACAGACTCGCCCTTAGATTAACTATTATAAACTTTATTATTCAGTCACTGTTTGGTACACATTAAAATTTTCATTTTCATTCTTCTACTAATTCTCAACCGCACATTCTTCAATAAAATAATATTTTCCATCACATCAATAACTTTTTCTTTTTTTTTTCAACCACACATTCTCCATCAATCTACTATTTCAAAATAAAGTGGCTCAAACACAATTTATAATTGCGCCTCATAATAGGTATTGTTATTACCAATTAATTTGCTTATTGTTTGATCCACATTATTTTTTTCATTCTCATTTTCTACTCATTTTCAACCACACATTCTTCAATAAAATAATATTTTTCATCACATCAATAACTTTTTCTTTTTTTTTTCAACCACACATTTTCCATCAATCTACTATTTCAGAATACATTTTTCCAAAATAATGTGGCTCAAACACACTCCAATGGTGTAAGAAAATTGGGTGTTTGATGTAGATTAAAATCAAATTTTGTGATAGAAGTTTTTGAAATGTGTTGTTAAAAAGACGTGAGATCAATAAAAATATGATTGATATTGATTGTTTAAAATCAGATTAAAATCTAACACAAACATGCATTTAATCATTTTGAATTTTTCTTCTTGCCCATCCTACGAATCAATGTATTTTACAATACAAGCTTGGTTATGGAACAACAATAGTTCAAAAACTACAATACAAGCTTCCAGGCATTGTACCAAGATATAACATCCACCCGAGTCCCAATTGTACAAGCCGCTAAAGCATTTCCAATCGCCTTCCGACTCTTCCCGTTTCCGACAAGATTTTTTCCCCATTTTTTCCTCAGCAAAATATCGCCAGTCACTTCGCTCTCGCTCTGTCGGTGGCATTATTGCAGTGACAGTTTCTATACCTACCTCACTTCCATGTCGTCTTTCTTCTCTTCTACGCCAATTTTGTCATCATTTCAGTCAATCGTCATAATTGTAATAATTAATAATTAAACACTCGCTAACTGCTATACCCATAAACGTATTTTTATATGTATTTCTATTCAGTGAGAGGAATTGTAGAGGGATATAGCTAGTGGGTCATTGCTCAGTTGTATTTCTCACCCCAATTTCTCCATTTGTCTGTGTTTTCTTATACGTACTTAATGTTATTGGAAGGATTTTAACTTTTGGAGAGAGATCTGGAGGATATTCGATTGATTTTGGGATGAATTGTAGTTGTTCATGAAGGAAATTTGCATTTCGGTGACGGAAATAGCAATAACGTTGTGATCGCGAGGTACCCATTTCGTTGTTTTTAGTCTGTGTTTATACTCTATTATTTCATTTTCTGTTCATTTTTCTAGAAAAAATAAACCCGAAATAATTTTTTCAGTGATCAGTTTATTTGAAAAAATGTAATAATTTTATAACTATTTTATTTGTTTGGGGTTATCTACTCAATTATTTATGAGATCAACAAAGAGTGAACTGAGAACATTTTTCATTTTTTTTTTTGGATTGACGGTATTCTTGGTCTAGAGGTAACTTTGATTTTTAGTTTTGATTATATCGTTGAGGTGTTCGTTAATTTTCCCCTTTCATGCGATTAATGAAATTGAAGTTAAAGACTTTGCTTTTGCAGTGAAAGAGCGTGAAAAGAAAAAAGGATTCTGCTCTTTTTCAGAGGACACTTTAAACTCTCTCGGCATGTTGATTAAGAACATATCCGAGTAAACCCTATATATATCTGATTATATATCTGTTTTTGCCGTGAAAGTCTAGCCGTAATGGAACCAGAAGCTGAAATTAAGGTTAGTGTTCAAAACTAAATCACTTAGTTTTGAATAAACGAGGAAATTTCCTGCATGTGTCAATACTTTTTGAGGTTTTAGTGAACTGGGTTTGTTAATTTTGTCAAGATCATACAAATGTGATTTACGTTTAATAGTGCGCCACTAAACATTGATAATTCCGACACTTAGTTAAACATCAAGCTTGAAACTGAGTAGCTTATGATTTATCATTCTTTTCCAATTTTTATATATATTGGGTTGGCAGGTTGCAATTATGATCTATAAGCTGTTCATATGTTTGATTCACATGGAAAATATCTCCTAGAAAAGAAAGTGTTTTCCTTGATTTGAGGAAAACAAAAACCTACTCCTAAAAAAAATGTTTTCCTTAAAATTTTCAATAGAAAAAATAGCAATCAAACACTCCAAAGTAGGAATTTGGGTGGAAAATTGACATTTTACATGGAAAATAAATGCAATCAAACACACCCTAAGTGATTTTTGGTAGATTTAACGATGCAGTATTGAGTACTAAATATGGTGCTTTATTGAGTAGGTAAAGGCCTTGAAGAACATGGGTAGTCAGGTCTGCCAGATCTGTGGTGATAATGTGGGATTGACTGTTGACAGGGAGCCATTTGTTGCTTGCAATGTCTGTGCATTTCCCGTTTGCAGGCCTTGCTATGAATATGAGAGGAAGGATGGAAATCAGTCTTGTCCTCAGTGCAAAACCAGATACAAGAGACATAAAGGTATATCTGATGCAGACATATCTTTTACATACACTCTTTTGATGTGTAGTGTTTCACTGAAATGATATTATTATCTTTAGCATTTTTTTTGTAATGGAATGGACACAACATATTGAGTTTAATACATGTTACTGTATGGTAGTTAAAAGTGTCACTGGGTTGCAATAGGAAATATATGCAAATTATGTGGTCTCAAAAAATACATATTATTGTTAAATGCACATGATTAGTTTTAATTGTGCATTGCTAAACAGGAGCTAATTGTTGTGAAAAGTAATCTTTGAAATAGAAGAGCCGTTTCTCCTTTGAGTGCTGACGTGCCTAAATATTGTGAGATGAAATCCCTTTTACCCACCCCTTGGTTTTATGGATTTTATCCAGTCACTTAACTTCAGTATATATTATCTATCAGTCAATCCGAATTAAAGTTTCAATGGTCGTTAATAAATTAACATCTTTAATCTTATTCTATGAAAGATTGAAAGTAGCTTCTCACAATCAGCTTCATGCAGGAAGTCCTGTAATCCATGGTGATGTAGAAGATGGTTTGGCCGATGATGGTGCTAGTGATTTCCATTACTCTGAAACTCAAAATGAGAAGCAGAGGGTTTCAGAGCGCATTTTGAACTTGCACATGAATTATGGCCGAGAGGAAGAGATTGGGGCTCCAAAGTACGATAAAGAGGTCTCCCACACTCCTATTCCTTTTCTTACGCACGACATGGATGTATGTTCTTGTGCCTCTTGTCAAATACTTTCAATTAACACACCGAAATGAATACATTAATTTTTGGTACAACTGTTAATTTTTTTAAATTTTTTTTCCAACTGTTTGCTTTTAGGTTTCTGGAGAACTGTCTGCAGCATCACCTGAGCGCCTGTCAATGTCATCTCCCCCACATGGTGGTGGTGGAAAATGTATAGATCCACTCCTCCTCCCACTTCTATAATCGATCCATACATTCAAAATAAAAGACGATCTTTACCTTTTCAAAGTCTTCTTATTATATTACTGTCTTTATGTATTTGCTCTAATGGCATCTCTTCCATTGTTTGTTTTGCTTTAGTTGAAGTTGTTTTACGAATATTAGGGTTTTAGTTAAACGTGAAGTCTGTAAAGAATATAAAAGGTCCAAAGGCATTTAATGAGGATAAATATTAGTGGATGAATTTAGAGTGATTGATTTTATTTGGTTTTTTCTTTTCTATTTAAGTAAATTTACATAAGATTAAAAATGTAATATAGAATTTTTTTAACAAAGTGAATGTATATATAAGAATGGTGGTGAAAATAGCAGCTCCCCGAATCAATCACATATGTGCTCATTTGCTTATTTTTATTCTTATAATTTAGTGCTATGTTTTTCTTTTCTGGTTCAGATATCAAATGCATTTTTTTTTCTTGGTACAGCTAACATCCGGGTTGTGGATCCAGTGAGGGAGTTTGGATCCTCAGGATTGGGCAATGTTGCCTGGAAAGAGAGAGTTGATGGCTGGAAGATGAAGCAGGAAAAAAATGTGATTCCAATGGCTACTACTACTAGCCATCCTCCTTCAGAAAGAGGAGCTGGAGATATTGATGCCAGCACAGATGTGCTGGTGGATGACGCTTTATTGTGAGTTCCAACTTGATTTATGCCACGACATTTTGGCTTCCTGCAGTATGGTTTTTCAGCATAAAATCCGAGTATTTTTCTAAGCCTTAGGCGTATTGCTATAGCATTGCAGTAACATAATTGGCTGTGCAGAATCTTAATAATGTTGGAGGCACTTTGATGTTGTTATTGAATAAGCAAAAAGTTGGGATTATTTAGCTGTAAATTATGTAGTTACATATGTATAACCTTTTGGTTCTATGCAGCATGTTGCCACTTTTCTTCACTCTATCCAGCCATTGGTTTCCCTTGCTTATTTCTCTTTGTTATACAGGAATGATGAAGCTCGGCAACCCCTTTCAAGGAAGGTTTCTATTCCATCATCCAGGATAAACCCATATAGGATGGTTATCATATTGCGGCTTGTTATTCTCTGCATTTTCTTGCACTACCGATTAACAAATCCTGTTACCAATGCATACCCTTTGTGGTTGTTATCCGTGATCTGTGAGATCTGGTTTGCTATGTCCTGGATTTTGGATCAATTCCCGAAATGGCTTCCTGTAAACCGTGAAACTTACCTTGACAGGCTTGCTCTTAGGTGAGAAATTTTCCATCTATACAGATATCTATTTCCATGTGGCCATTTTCTGTTTGAATGTCATAGAACTGTGATAAAAAGTAGATGATAAAGCATCTCTATTGTCTGATATCTAGATGATAAACCATCATTTGTATAGAGACTTCCCTTTTTGTGAATATATACACACACGAGAGTTTCTGACTTTTACCTTCGATTGAATATAAACTGTGTCAAAGATACGATCGTGAAGGAGAGCCATCACAATTAGCTGCTGTAGATATATTCGTCAGTACAGTTGATCCTTTAAAGGAACCTCCACTTGTTACAGCTAATACTGTCTTATCCATTCTCGCGGTTGACTACCCAGTCGACAAGGTTTCATGCTATGTATCTGATGATGGTTCTGCGATGCTGACTTTTGAAGCTCTTTCAGAAACATCTGAATTTGCAAGGATTTGGGTTCCTTTCTGCAAAAAGTACAACATTGAGCCACGTGCTCCAGAATGGTACTTTGCTCAGAAGATTGACTACTTGAAAGATAAAGTTCAACCATCATTTGTGAAAGATCGTAGGGCTATGAAGGTGGAATTTTTAATTCAGAAATTCTGTTGTCTCTTCCTTTTAATCCAGACTTCTTATGTTTCTTCTCCTGCTTGTCCTACAGAGAGAATATGAAGAATTTAAAATTCGTATAAATGCACTTGTTGCAAAGGCCCAAAAAGTTCCTGAAGAAGGCTGGATCATGCAAGATGGTACACCATGGCCTGGAAATAACACCAGGGATCATCCAGGAATGATTCAGGTAAGCTTGGTTCAATAGTAATAGATCTGATAGGTTGACATATATTCGACTATTACTTGTTAGATACTCAATGTCTATAAAAACAGTCATCTAAACTTGCATGCTTATTATCAAATAGTGTTAATATCATTTGATTGATGGTAACACATTCTGTTTTCTTTGTGTGTGTATTACGAACTAAAAATAAACTTGTTTGTCTAACAAGTTTCTTAAAAAAATGCTTTCGTCAATTGCAGGTTTTCCTGGGCCAAAGTGGAGGTCTTGACAGCGAGGGTAATGAGCTGCCACGGCTAGTCTATGTTTCTCGTGAGAAGCGCCCTGGTTTCCAACATCACAAGAAAGCTGGTGCTATGAATGCACTTGTAAGTGATTGACAATTGAGATTTGCTCTTAATCTAATTTTTATTTTTGGACATGTAACATTTTATGTACCAATGCCATGAATGTCTGCAGGTTCGTGTATCAGCAGTTCTTACTAATGGACCATTCTTGTTGAATCTCGATTGTGATCACTACATAAACAACAGCAAGGCCTTGCGAGAGGCAATGTGCTTTTTAATGGATCCAAATCTTGGAAAGTATGTTTGTTATGTTCAATTTCCACAGAGATTTGATGGTATTGATAGAAATGATCGATATGCCAACCGCAACACCGTTTTCTTTGATGTGAGTTCATGAACACTAGTAATTATTATTTCCGGCCATTTCATCTAATACTGTTATCTAATTCTCTGTTTTTCCCCTGCTGTCCACTGTTCGTGCAAACTTATTCTTTTTTGCAATCAGATAAACTTGAGAGGTTTGGATGGTATTCAAGGTCCTGTGTATGTGGGTACTGGATGCGTCTTTAATAGAACAGCTTTGTATGGTTATGAGCCACCTCTGAAACCTAAGCAAAAGAAGTCAGGATTTCTCTCTTCCTGTTTTGGTGGCTCAAGAAAGAACCATTCTAAATCAAGTAAGAAGGATTCAGACAAAAAGAAATCTAGCAAGCATGTCGATCCCACTGTACCAATATTCAGTTTGGAGGATATAGAGGAGGGCGTTGAAGGTATGTTTTCTGTTAGAATTGATACTGTTTAGTCTTACTTGTATTTTATGTCATTACGACAATATCAAAGACTAGCCGTGTATTTGTCATAAAAGCATGAATTAGTATACCTCATTTTCTTAGTTAATTTCTTTGTTGAATAAAGTGAAATAGTGACTGTATTTGTCATTGAGGCATGTATTATATTGGTTCATTTGCTCAATTGATTTCAACATGCCAAATAACAAATATTGATTTGGATGTCAACATGAACGAGTATATTGAATATGTTGCATTGTTAGTTTCTTATCTACATTTGCTTGTTAACCACGATTCAGTGTTCATGCCTTGCCCGATCAGATTAATATTATGTGCTCAAATTGGGAACAGTACATGTATTCTTTTTGGAATTTCTATTTATATGGAAATGAAAAGCATGTATGGTGTATATGATTGTTTCTTTATGTAATCATGATTTGTACTACTTGTTAAATCAGACAAAAAAGGTGAATTTGGTTGGGGGGAAATCTTATTTTCTCAATCAATTAGATAGATGTAGTAGACCCAGGAAGTGAGCCATGCCTGGGGAGCTGGGGCATGTTTAATATGCCCATGCAATCAGTATTTCAATGTGATGTAGTGATACCATCGATATAATTTTTGAATCTAACTTTACTAATTAATATTCACGTATCTATTCTCAATTACTTGCTGCTTATAGTGATTTTGCAAATTTCCTTCCAAATAAATATATTTGGTGAAGAAGGATTGCATCAGATATAAATTTCTTTGCTGCGAACACAGGCTAATAACATGTATTGATTCAAAATAAGGTTCCAGTAAGAGAGAAAAACCATATGACAGGTAGCATATGCCATTCATATAAAGAATCAATGCAAGTATTCTATGCATGAGATGAATTTGAAGGCCATGAGTCTATGACATGTAAATATCTCCAAGGACAATATAAGCATAATCCGTCAAGGTCATCTACTTAATCAATTCTTTGTTATAGTTTTGAGACTAACCGTAGCATTTCACTTCCATCGTTGGACATGTCCTCTTCATTCACGTCTTGTTCCTGCTCGTCTCCTGAGACAAAACTATCTGAATTTTTGGTCTCCTGTATGAATATTTTATCCCATGTTGATTGGTTCATACTTTTGAGCTAATTGTCTGTTGGTCTGACATCATATTCAACTAGCAAAGGGAAAGAATGTCTGTAATAGTCCTATCTTTTAATAACACCTCCATCGATACATTTCTCATGGCTGGTTGGAATTACAGATATGCTGCTTTATCGAAGGTTTCATCATTTTCTCCCACTGTTAATGCACATATTCTTTTGTTGAATTCATATACTATTAATACATTGATAAGCATGTGGGATGCTGTATCTATTCCCTCAACCTTTTTACTCGCTTGTATTGTCAATATTTTCCTACTTTTACTAGTCTAACATTCCAATGTGCATTTTCATTGTGTATTGAGTTTTTCTCTTATGAGCACACAAAATTTCAACTACAAAATCGTATATATGAACTTAAATTAATATAGAAAATTTATTAACTGTTGCCTCTGTTGGTGTTGATTTCAGGTGCCGGATTTGATGATGAGAAGTCACTGCTCATGTCCCAAATGAGCCTCGAGAAAAGATTTGGCCAGTCTGAAGTTTTTGTTGCATCCACTCTTATGGAGAATGGTGGTGTTCCTCAGTCTGCCACACCTGAGACTCTTCTAAAAGAGGCGATTCATGTTATCAGTTGTGGCTATGAAGACAAGTCAGAATGGGGAAGTGAGGTAAGTTGGTTTCATTTGCCATGCTTGTCTGATTATATATTGTTTATGCATAGAATATTAGCAAATGTTTATGGTACCTTGGACTTAAAGGGAACGTTTCACAATTGGGAGATGAATGCTTAACACAGATTTTGTTTAAGGAAACAGCTTCTAACAAATGTTTTGACATTACTATAAAACTTCTGAGTTTATTTTACTAGTAAATTTCATTATGATGAGATGGCTAATCAAACAAATAAGGAGATTAAATAAAAAGTGGAAGCTCCTAACTACTGTCGGAACCTATTGGGAATGGAGCATACTTTCCCTCGTGTAATTTCTTTGGAAGCATTAGAACAGGAAGTAAGTGTTTTTCTGCATCTGTTAATGGAAATTGCTGTGGAATTCTGAAATTATCATGTGTTTCTAATCTCTTTTCTCCTTTTCCTCCCTCCCCTCAAGGAAGGGTAGAAAGGTTAAAAAAAAAGTAAGATTTTTTATGCAACTACTTTCCTGCATTTCATAAAGAGCAGCTTTTAAATACTTGGGGTGCCTTTTCTTGCACAATAAAATTGTGCGAAGTAGATATATTGTAGATGTTTGCATGCCAGAACAAGTGAAAATTTCTCTTTCTTTTCTACTTCACAACGTCTATCAATAATTATTCTTCTGACAGTTGGGTTCTATTATAATTACTCATCAGAATTCAAAGGTGCTGCTGTCCTTCATTCAGAAAGTTTGGTCAAATAACTTGCGTACAAAATCCATTTGATATCAGTTCTCATAGTAATACCTCTTCAAAAGAGAGAGAGATCATAAAGATAAATAATATTTAGAAGTATGCTAACTTTTGCTTAATTTTCTTTTGGCTTTAACTCTATCGGTTCTCTTTGTCATTCTTTCTAAAAATTTTAATCCATATGATGATTTATTTCTGCAAAGTGGCATAATTAATATTTATCATCTCATTCAAAATTTGGGTGGTGAACCAAACCAACTATTGCTAAGGGAATGTTCTTTTTACGTTTAGTTTCCTGACTTGATTTCCTATATAATCCTGTATATGTCGGAATTAACAGTTGTATTATGTACAACACTCAATTTTTGTTCTATCCGCAGATTGGATGGATTTACGGTTCCGTCACGGAAGATATTCTTACGGGATTTAAGATGCACGCTCGTGGTTGGCGATCAATTTACTGCATGCCTCAGAGACCAGCATTTAAGGGTTCAGCTCCGATTAATCTATCTGATCGTTTAAACCAAGTGCTTCGATGGGCCTTGGGATCTGTTGAGATTTTATTTAGCCGGCATTGTCCTATATGGTATGGCTATGGTGGAAGGTTGAAGTGGCTAGAGAGGTTTGCATATGTCAACACCACAATTTACCCAGTTACTGCAATTCCTCTTCTTATTTATTGTACTTTGCCAGCTGTCTGTTTACTTACTGGAAAGTTCATTATGCCACAGGTTGGACTTCTATCTCCCACTCCCACCTGAACATTCATTATTCATTTTTTGGTTTCCATATGAGCAATGGCCACTGTCTTGTATTTACATAGGCAGTATCTCAAGATTAACTTGATTTCAAGTATCTGTCTACATAGAACAAAACTTTATAAATTTCATTCATTTCCTTTACCAAAATGTTGCTCTATTATTTCACTTTGTGGTCGAATATATGATATCAAATCAGCGTCGTACGTCCTATAGACGTGCCTTTACCTTTTTGCTCTTGGTCCTTGATGTAACGGAAACACCATAATAGCATTTTTATCATTTGTCTCCAGAATCTTACATTATAAAGTGCAGATTCACAATGTGAAAATTATTGCTTCGTTTTGCAGATTAGTAACTTCGCCAGTATTTGGTTTATATCTCTCTTTCTTTCCATCTTTGCTACTGGTATACTGGAGATGAGGTGGAGTGGGGTTGGAATCGACGAGTGGTGGAGGAATGAACAGTTCTGGGTCATTGGAGGTGTTTCATCTCACCTTTTTGCTGTCTTCCAAGGTCTTCTCAAAGTGCTTGCTGGAATAGACACCAATTTTACTGTCACGTCCAAAGCATCTGATGAAGAGGGGGATTTTACCGAGCTCTACATGTTCAAATGGACAACTCTTCTAATACCCCCAACTACTCTCCTTATCATAAACATAGTTGGTGTTGTTGCAGGAATCTCTTATGCGATCAATAGTGGTTATCAGTCATGGGGTCCACTGTTTGGGAAACTGTTCTTCGCGTTTTGGGTGATTGTTCATCTCTATCCATTCCTCAAAGGTCTTATGGGCCGGCAGAACCGGACACCCACTATTGTCGTTGTATGGTCCATTCTTCTTGCATCCATCTTTTCCTTGTTATGGGTGCGAGTCGATCCCTTCACTACTAGAGTCACTGGCCCTGATGTTGAGCTGTGTGGAATTAACTGCTAGAGCTGACATTTCCTCAAATGATTTCATCGCCGTGTACCTTTGTCTATGTGAAGTTCACATTTGTATAGTAATGGCAAATATATGTAGTTTTATCAGATAATAGTTTGCTTTTGTGTTCTTCTAAGAAAACTGAGTGAAGAATTGTATGGTGTTCAGCTCTCTCCCCCAGTGCTAGATGAAGTCTTTGGAACATGAAACTTTTGTGAACACACTTTTCATCATTCGTGTTGTAAAACTTAATTCAGTCCCTTCATTATCTTCTCTTTGTTGAGCAACAACTAGATCTTTGATTGATGATACGAAGTAGGTAAATAATGTGGGTTATCTCAATCAACTTGGCTTTGTTGGCTGGAGATGCTCTCTTATGACAA
>CAIGRR010454813.1:0-13376 GCA_903798365.1 Fraxinus sp. 1973-6204 | reverse complement strand
GTATTTTTGTAAGTACCCCTTTGTAGATATCCGTTTAAATGTTGGTCCCAGTCCAGAAGGTCCACTCCATTTAGATCCATTGGCAACCGGTCCACTAAAGGATTGACGTGGCCCATATTTTTTTAACCTTGGACCAGCCCATTTGGCCTAACTTCTTTAATAATGAAATTAGACCCATTTGGCCCAATTCCTTTGGAACGGACCCGGCTTCTTTTTCTTCCAGCCTGTCTTTCCTTCCTTCAAGGTAGAGATGGCAAAAAAACCCGCCCCACCCCGACGAGTTGGTGGGACGAGGAATGCCGCCCCGCCTCGGGTCGCGGGGCGGGCGAGGGTGCCCCGCCCCGCGAAGTTAAATAAAAAAAAAATTGAACATTGTTTGTTTTCATTGCTTGGTTTGGATATTGACGTAGTTATTTTAAGTATTGTTTGCTTTGGATTAAAAAAATTTGAATTTGTATTTAATTGAAAAATTTTTATTTCAAGAAAAAAAAAAATACAAACGGGGCAAGGCCTTGCCCCCGTCTTAGTGCCCCGCCCCGTTGTCATCACTACTTCAAAGCTTCAACTAGTAATGACAAAAAAAACTCGCCCCGACCCGATGAGTTGGCGGGGCGGGAATCGCAGCCCCATCTCGGGTCATGGAGTGGGGCAAGGGTGCCCCGCCCCGAACCCTATGAAGAATAAAAAAAATTAATTACAAATTAAAAAGAAAAAAAAAATTAGTTAATAGGAAAAAAATAAAATAAAAAATAAACGGTCCCGACGGGGCGGGGCGAGGGTGCCCCTCCCCAAACCCGCCGTTGCCATCTCTACCTTCAACATCACCTTGCGTCTGTTTTCTTCCCTGCGCACTTCGGCGAAGGCTTCACGCGACGACGGAAAGGGTCGCTTGCTTAAATTCAGCCCCTTACGTCATCAAGGTCTCAATTCAAGCCTGCCAGAAACTCGTATACCCTTTCGTTTTCCAATTTCTTCTTGTACTGTACGCTGTCAGCTGGGCTATCCCATTCTTCTTCAAGGTTTTGGTCAAGTTCTTGCCAGAGGGAATTCATTTCAGGATAGTATTCTGTCACCTCTCTTTCCCTTTGTTTCGTCCGCCACAACCTAGTTTTGATTTCAATGATTTTGGATGAATCTTCAGTGTCAGAGTACATGTCCCGTACAGCGTCCAACACGTCTTTTGCTGTCGGTAGAAAAGGTAAGTTTTTCCAATCGCGGGAGTCATAGAGTTAACCATCCACGCTGTTACCATCGAGTTTTCTGTCTGCCACCTTTGTTGAAGGACAGTGTCGGTTGGGGCAGGCTTCTTCTTCTCTCCGGTAAGATATCCTGTTTTCCTTTTCCGTCGACGATAAGTTTAATTGATTGAGTCCATTCTCGATAATTCTTTCCATTCAATTTTTCCACTGTGAATTGGAATGATGAATTATCANTTGGGGCAGGCTTCTTCTTCTCTCCGGTAAGATATCCTGTTTTCCTTTTCCGTCGACGATAAGTTTAATTGATTGAGTCCATTCTCGATAATTCTTTCCATTCAATTTTTCCACTGTGAATTGGAATGATGAATTATCAAGTCCACCTGGGCTCATGGCTGAGAGGCATTCAACTTCACTGTTGACAGGCTTTGAGGTTGTCGACTCTTTGCTGTGTTCCACGTTTTATGCCATTGACGGTTTATGGCTAGGTTAGGAAAGAACCTTGATACCATGTAGAAAAAGGAATGAAATATGAAAGTTAATTGTATTACTTTCTGATTATTAATTTACAACCTTATGAACTGAATTTATAGTACAAGGAACCAAAGAGGTAAGGTTTCTAAAAAAGAGGATAAATTTACCTAATCAAACATAATCGATTACATAATAATACAAAATATTCCCTTAATTCTCGGGATTTCTACAACTTGTTTAGTAGAGGGTTTGTTTGCTAAAAGGCTTGTCAAACTTCATTTCCCACAACTTTTATCTACTTTTTCACCACACGTTTCATATGACCTACCTGCTTTTATCAACTTTTAGCAACATCACAGAGCCCCTAAATGTAATAGACAACGATAAGCTAATTGTGGAATATGTGATCATTTGGGTTCTAGGAGGTTCAAAGTTACTGTTTAACAAGGATTTTATTTTTGGAAGCTGTCCATTGTCAATATGAAGGAAATCAAACTCATAGTGAACTGCATTTGGTGATGTTAGACTTCTTTTAGTTAGTGGCGGACACCTTGCTGAGTGGAATCATGTGCTTGTTTGATAAAATTTTATAAACTTCAGACTTCTTCACGAGACCCACAACTTTTATTAACTTTTCAACCATACATTTCATCAACTTTTATCAAAGTTGGCTAAAATTTTTATCAAAAGCTCTGTCAAACAACCCCCATACATATTTCTTCTTGCTTGTCTTTTTGAGCAAGCAAAGGCCAAAGGGTATCGTCAATCACCAAATATAACAATTTAATTCTGTAGAGGGGTATAGTGATAGAGAAAACATACAAAATAATATCACTGCTACAAGTAGGCAAAACTTTCTTATCCAGTTAAGGCTTGTTTCGTCCTTGAGTACAACATTTGGAGGTTAGCATCGGAATATTACTTCTCGAAGGGCGTCCATTGCTGTTTCCTGAGCTAAGAAAATTGAGGAATGGAATGGAATGGAATGGAATCTGGTAAAGAGTCCACACTGATAGCTATGAACCACAAGAATTTGAGACAATTTTGTCAAATTATTGAAATTGAACAATCAATCTTTAAAATGGAAAATTTTCGGAGACATGTAATTTCCTGCTGCAGTTCAATCTTTGATTTTTTTTTTTTACGAGATTAAATATCTAAAGCGTAGATCTAGTTTTATCTTGTCTTAGTGAATGACATTGTACATAAACAAATTTCTTGTTTGTTTTCTCAAGTATAATATAATTGACTATAGAATCTCTTTTCCAGGAAATAGATGAACCTGCATTGATTCCACATATAGCTGAACCCAGCTCCAAAAAGTATCCTTATGAAGTCCTTTTCAGGAATTTGCACAAGTTGCGTATGGATACTGCTACTTCAGAGTACTGTATAGTTCTCTCCTTTACTTTGTATTGAGTTTTGGTGATGGTTATGAGTGTGCAATATAAGAATATACATGCCTTTAAATATGTCTGTTCTCTACTGGTTTGTCATCTTCCTGATACCTTTTCTCAGATGAATTCTTTGGAGAAGAAACCATATTTTTTGACATATTTTCAGGTATCCACAAATCTCTTTCGAACTCGTGTACTTGTAACTGGATATAATAACAAAAAGAAATAACTTTATAGCTGGCATTTGCAACAAAGAGAACAATTGATTAATTGTTGTTAAGACCAAACTTTAACCTGTGGCTGATGCTGGATGTTATGCTTACTGCATCCACCGTTTCCTAGGAAGTTTACAATCTGAGGATACTGCAACCTTGTCTTCATTGCGTATTATTGACTAAAGTTTATTTCAAAGACACAAGTTTTTTCTTATACTACCACTACATTTCATGGTGTTTACAAATGCAAATATTTTGCTTCATGATAATGATGATTGAATAGTTTGTTTTTGAAATTATTAGGCTCCTTTGCAGTAGTTGATGAGCACTTCAATACAACTCTTTCAAATTGTTTTGACGCAATTGGTCTGATGCTCATGATTCGCATTATACACCAGCACCAGGTAACTGTCTAAACGTTTACCATTAAAATGGCTGTCATAAATTATTTCTGTTAATGCATACAGTTCTGTAACATAACTTTTGAATTTAGTTTTTAATAGGAGTTTTCTTCTGATCAAATATCTGATGTTTCACTTCATAAGACCCTGTCATGATTTCGTGCGTGATTAAGATTGCCTGGAATAGTTTTCTCTTAGTGAACGTTTTCAAGCATTCAATATCATTTATCTTGGTCCATAAGTTACAGAGGGCCATTGTAGAGTTTGTTTCCTGATGAGTTCTTGGAGCGGCAGACACGGTACAGACCACACCTTTGGCATAATTGTTCAAAGTGGCGGCCAATTGGGAACCTTCCCATTTTAGTAGCAATTATATCTCCACACATTGTCTGAAATTCCTTAATAAATGGGCTTTTGCAGTGAATATCTGTCGAGATTTTGAACTGTAAAGGAGACTTATTAAGTGTTAGATATTGTGTTTCAATTGGCAAACAGGACCTTCAATAGTAGTGCTTTTTGACAGAAAATGAACGTTGTCTTTTGGCTATTCCCTGTCAAGTTCGGAAAAATTTAATGCATGTATTTATGATGGTTTAATCCAACATTTTGTTTATTATTGAAGTATTTGAATCCCTTGTTCTTGTTTTTCCCACAGCTGGTAATGTCTCGACGCTGAATTCCATGCCTAGATTCATTCTTGGATAAGGTATGTGTCATGTAATTTAGGGCATGTTTGGACCGGATTAAAATCTGATTTTAATCTAAGTCAAATTCAAACAATCAATATTAACCACATCTTTCATGGGTCCCACATCTTTTCAACCACACATTTCAAAAACTTCTTTCACAATTCACTAAAAATCTAATTTTGATCCCCACCAAACACCCTCTTAGTTAAAGAACCTATATGTTGTGACTTTGAGCGATGGACTGGCATACCCTATGATTTTATCCTGGAAACTTCTGAACAGTTGATTTCAGTAGTAGTTACTATACGTAACACCTGTCAACCTCTGGTTATGATAAAGCAGTAATTTGAATTTGATAAAAGGTCTAAAGCAAATGGCTATTATTATGATACTCGATTAACTATATGAAGATCTTGATATCTCTCTCTCTAAGCAGGTCAACATTGCTTTGTGGCCATGGTTCAAGATGGTATTTGACATGCACCTTAACAGCCTCCGGACTGCCATTGTCCAAGGAAGATGATGTACATCCACATTGTGTCATGAGGCGCTATGCCGAGTTTACGGCTTCTCATTCACCTCAACGTTGATTATGGAGATGGTCAGGTTAGAGATACTAGAAGTACTTTGTTCTCAATCCTTCAGACTGTTTATTAGAGTATTAATCATATACATTGTCAATATTTACAGCTTGAGCTGAACTTGGAGAGACTGCAAATGGCTATTGATGACTTGCTTGTCAAGCTTGCTAAATTGTTTCCAAAACAAAAGCTGCAGACTGTATTTCTGATAAATAACTACGACATGACAATTGCCGTACTAAAGGTGTAATCAACTCCTGTATATAAATATTTTTACATAAATACACATGAACATGTTGGTATCCAACAAAGTTGTACTTTTCACGAGTTTCAGGAAGCTGGTCCAGATGGCGGGAAAATTCAAATGCACTTTGAAGAGTTGCTGAAGAATAATACAGCCATTTTTGTGGTAATTATACAAATGTTTGCTTCAAATATCTGTGTTGCAAGAAGTTATTCTTGATATCAATTATGACCACCATTTTAACTTTTAACTCGTGGTTTCTACCCCAACCAGCTTGTCAAGACCAAATAATGTGCTGCATGATACTCTGATGTTTATTTAATGTCGGTTATGGCCACAAGACCCTCTTTTATAGACTAAAAGGTCATTTAATCGGCAATATGAGAAATTAAATTTCAATCCTTGTGGTACATGGAACTGGCTTCAGTAGACTTTCTGGTCATTTTTTATTTTGCAGCAATAGCTGCCACTTGTATCAGGTATAGTTTAGGTTTTCAATATTAATTATGATTTTTCTCTTTAGTGATTAATTTTTCCATGCAGGAAGAACTGCTAGTTGAGCACTTCAGTGACCTTATCAAATTTGTAAAGACTAGAGCCTGCAAGTATCATAATGAATTTATGGCATATTTCCATTATTTTCGAAGTTGGCTTATTTTACCTTTTGTTGACAGCTGAGGACCCAAACTCTTGTTCAGAACGGCCAATAACTGTTGCTGAAGTCGAGCCTATTGTTAAGGACTTTACTGGTAGATGGAAAACTGCAATTGAGCTGATGCGTAATGGCGTCATTACTTCTTTCAGCAACTTCCTCTGTGGGATGGAAATCTTGAGAGCTGCATTGACTCAATTATTGCAGAACTATACCAGGCTTTCAGATTGTATAAAGAGGATTGCTGGTGGCTTTGCATTGAACAAGGATTTAGTATCCATATCATCAATAATGTTCGAAATCAGAAAATACTAGAGGACTTTCTGAGCTTACTCTTCGTTTACCTCCCGAGGGAAATTTTTCCTCTATAAGCTGCTTCCAATTTTGTATATTTAGAAAGGATATCAAATAGAAATCTTGTTTATTATTCGTCTTGTTCTGGCATTGATGCTTGTTTCGCCTTTCAGAAGTTTGGATTAAAACGTTTGGATCACGTCCTCCTTTTTAGCTTGCTTGCAAGTTTGTTGCCATAGTAAATTTGTCGATTAGGGAAATTCAAAAATTGTATGGTAATTCCAAATGATATTCCGATAATGGCGCTCATTATTGTAGATGATTAGTGTCATACAAAGGAAAAGATATCTGAAAAAGTATCTATGGCTTGTATATAGATACTAATCATGCCAGACATAATCCTTAATATAATGTCACTTGATATTCCGTCATTGGATTGTTTTAAATAGTCAGATTTTTTATCAAATCATCTGCTCCTGCATCGGATTATATCACTACATCAGTTACATTTCTTTTGGCAAAGTGGCATAATTCATGTACTTATAGTTGATGATGTTCCACTTAATTTGTGCAACATAATGCCTTTTTTTCTTTATATTTTGTATGCCAAATCGGAGTTCAAGAAAGTGTAACTTGCTGCAGGTTGCTCCTCTTCTTGAGCTAGTTAGGATTATAACTAATCCATCTCATTGAGTAGACTAAAATCTCCATTTAATTGAGTTTGTTGGTGGTGCGGTTGATGGGCATCATATCATTTGATTTGATTTGTTGCCAACCAGCGCTGGCTGGACCAGGCTGGTGGGTTTCCAGTTTTCGCTGGGCGGAGGTGGGGTGGCTTTTCATGTGAATAAGACGAGTGAGCCTTTGTTTGGGTTCCTTTTTTTAGTTTACTTTTTGAAGTCCAATTTTAATTTTAATTACACTTTTTGTAAGATCTACAATTATTATCCATTCATCAACCATTTATTTCAACTAACTAGTAGTTTTAGCAATTTAAAAGGAAATCCAAACAAAGGCTTAATATTTTTATTTTAATTTTTTTCTTGTATATTTTGTTTCTTAACTTATATAAAGTTTACAAAGCCACTGTTTGGTAGAAATTAAAATTAAAATTTTAATTTAAGTTAAATTTAATAATTAATTTTAACCACACATTTCATAAGATCCACGACTTTGCAATTACACATTTCATCGACTTTTATCAAAGTTTATTAAAAATTTGATTTTTAATCCCCTCTAAACATGGCCAAAGTGTTTAGACATTAAGATTGTCAATATTTTTCATGAAAAATGACTTAATTTTCTACTTTTGTACTGTTTGATTAACAATTTTTTCCTTGGAAAATATTTTCTAACTTTTGATCACGTGACCAAATTTTTATTGAAAATAAGGAAAATACTTTATTCAGGGTGATGTGGTTTTTATTTTCCATGTAATGTACTCACTCTCTCTCTCTCATCTACCAACCAATAAAAAATGAATAAGAATAATATTTTCTATATTGAAAATTAAATCAATTAAACACATTTAATTAATAATTTTTATACAAATAAATTTTAAACAATTGAATTGTCTAAAATTTATTTTATTTCCATGCAAATTTCATTCTCACAATCAAACGGACCATAATACTTTCTCCTTTCTCATCATCTACATATACCGTAACAATTTTATGGAAAATTTGGACAAAAATGTAAACATCTAAAATGAGAAAGGTCGAGGGTAAGAATATTGAGAAAATAAGGTTGAGGACAAAAGGAGTGGAGGTTGAGGACCTTGTGTGCAATTTAGCCAACAAACTCGATCTATTAATACACATTTACTAGCTCAGAAATGATCTTATACCCACAGTGGATATGAGTTATAAGAATAATGTTATTCATAGTCAACAATTGCAGTAATTATCCTATGTGGCAACTTATTATTTGATGCATTAATTTCCTTTACCTCAAATATTAAGCTAATACCTCAAATAACAAACTGCTGCATAAAGAAGATATTGTAGTTGCTGACTATTAATATCATTACTTGGAGTGAATAATGGCCACCTTTTTTCTTTAGAAAGGTCAAAATATGGCTTAACCGTTGACGTAGCCTTTTTTTGGCCTGCCACATCAGCGGTTGGCAATCGTTATCGAGATCAGCTCTGTTTGCTAACTAGCTAAGCTTCAATGTTTAACATGAAACCCAGATAGAATGGCGCCTTTCACTTGTCTTATTGTCAATATAAGTGTTTATAATTTGATTTACACTCCTGCAATTATACATAATATTGACATGTAATGGGCGCAGTCAAAGTAAAAGGAATGTAAACTAAGCAGTTCTTAAATAAAATTACTCAAAAATTCAAAATAAGTTCCCATTCTCGATCAACGCTGATGGAGAATGAGCCTTCTTACTAGCTAGTTACAATCCAAACCATTGACTTGAATGTAAGAGCATCAAGTTTGTTTCAACATAGATAAAATTAAGTCCGCGAAAGATAAAGACAGGGAAAGAGAGCGAGAAAGATGGGAGAGATGGAGAGAGAGAGAAAGATATATCAGAAAGAAGATGAAGATGACCTGAATCCTAACCATGGTTGATATTGTAAATGTAGAAGTGCCCAATAGAAAAAATATCACTGGGTGAACTTCCATATGCAATTGATTGATACTCCACAACCCTTTGGCGGAGTCTCTTAAAAAGGCAAGTGCCCTTATCTAGAACTTGAAAAAATAAAAAAGAGTTCTAAAACTATCCCTCCTAATTTAGTCTTGGTGTTCGTTACAGGGGCAACAACTCCAAAAGTTTAGCCCTTTAACGAATATACAAAGAAGAAAAACAGCAAAGAGTCAGTCAGTACCATCACCCTTACCCTAAGGAGAGATGATCTGTTTTTCAAAGAAAATGTAACATTCGTAAAAACGAGTTTTAAAATCCTTATGGCTAACAAAAACTTGGGGCATCCCATTCCCCGATTCCCTAATCTACCGCTACGCCTTCAAGTTAGTATAGCTTTGCTTAGAAAACATTGGAGGGATTAGTAATTTGAAAATCTAAGATTTTGAGCTTTTTCGAATTTACAATACTCAACAAAGTTGATTTTTTGCTTAGCCTTCCAGCGGCTTAATTTTCAAAATGGATGTACATATTGCTTAGCCTTAGCCTCTCCAAGGCTAAACTAAGAAATGCTTTCACCAACTTATCAGCCCTTGACATGGCTTGATGAATTGGCAATGAGATGCAAATGCAAGCTTTGGTTCTCTTGTAGGAACCTTTCCCACCAAGAGACCGATATTTTGATTGAGCCCCTATGGGGAGCTTCCATGTGTGGTAATGCCTGAATGCCACATGCATCGGCTTCCACGAGAGGGAGAAAGAGAAACAGAACCATGGTTAGGCTAAAGGCACTTCAGAAGCTTCTGATGAAGTGAAGGAGATGGAAATGTATCTCTCTTGATTGATCGCTGACATGAATTTCTTCATTAATGATGAGGTATTGGTGCGTGCAGAGCCATGTTCACGCCTGTGGCACAGCAAAACAAACTGTCAAAGATATTAGTACCTCCTCCACAAGAAATTTGAAGGACTGATTTGTGAAAGAAACTATGTTACTCTTATACTAAAATTAACTAGTACAACTGTACAAGTATGGTGTAGAAACTAATAATATGCTAGTGATTATATATATGTACAAACCTGATTGCAACGGAGTAGCAGGCGGAAGGGACATTGGGGTACCATAATGCTGTGGATAAACCCCGGTCGAGTTAATTGCTGAGTACTGAAGGAGGTGGTGTGGATAGTGAACACCATAACCTTGAGTAGTTGAGTAGCCGCTAGTTGCTCCTCCAATGCTCCCTTCTCCCAGGTTCAGATAAGGATAATAGGAAGACGCAGCAGCCGATAACATTCCTCCAGATCCTCCTCCATACATAGGATACTGACCGGTGGATCCTCCATACAAACCATAGTAGCTCTAAACAAAAGGGAAGAATTGTGAACCTATTGCATTCTCCTCATTAAATCAAGCATGTAAGGTACATTAGTGTTTGTTATACATTCCATATAAGCTACATTTTCAATAATGAGCGTAAAAGACATGTCTCCGAAGAAACAAAAGAAATGAGTGGACAAACACAAACTGGAGAATTTTATCGAGATTAGATTTTTTTCTTCATTAAGAGCATGTTTAACTGCGTTAAAAGTTACTTCTCTGAAAAGTAAGTTCTGAATTATTTCATTAAAAGGTACATTCTCTAGGTAAAAAAGTAATTCCGAAATTCATGTTCTGCAAAGTAAATATAAGCACAGCCAAACATTTCAACCAAATGGATCTTATTTTGGCATACTGGCGCCCTGTTTGGTTTAGATTAAAATCTAACTAAAATTTGAAGTCAAAGTCAACAATTAATTTTAATCACATATTATACGAGACCCATAACTTTTTAACCACACGTTTCATCAATTTTTATCAAAATCTAATAAAAATCTGATTTTAATATCTACCAAACAGGGGCTAGAAGTCGAGATAAATGTTAAAATAAGTATCCTCTTGCGTCGATTCATCAAATGAATTGACAGTTGGAGACTGATAATACACACATGCTTCTTTTTTTCATTTATTTGGTTTGTAACTAAAATTATCACAAAAAGGGTCATATCTCTAATATTCAAACAAATTAAGTGCTTCCCATTTTGTTGAACCGATATGTTAGCCATTTTAGTGGTAAGATGAAAAAATAAGCCGCTTATTTTAACGTTAGCCTTAGAATATCTCCAACAGGCTCTTTAAATACAAAATACTCTTTATTTTAAAGAGTTAAGAGTATTTCCAAAAAACTTTATGTTAACTTTTTTAAAATAGAGAATAAGTTTTGACTCTTTAATTCAGATGGCCTAACTTAGTTCCTGTTTGACAACCTTTTTTTCAAAACTCTTTTTTCCTTATACACATTTTTAACCACATTCTCATAATAAAATATTCTTCATGTAAATCCAAAAAAATTTCATACTTTTTAACCGTACATTCTCCAAAAAAAATTACTATTCAAAAACTCACTCTTTTCCAAAAAAAAAAAAAAAATGTCACATGCATTTAGCCTCAAGTCTTAATGTACGATGATTGCATTTAATAAATCACAAATTTCAATACTCTACTTCTTAAACTATTTAAACTATAAATTGATTGTTTATTGACATATAAAAATTATGTTAAATTAAAATATGAGGAGAAATCAATAAATGTTTTTTGAGTATTGTTGGAGTGAATAAAAAATTTGACTATCTAAATTTAAAGATACTCTCTATAATGCATACTCTTAGTCTACGGCCTAAAAAGTAATCTTTCATTTATGAGTAAGTAAGAAAAGTTATTAATAAACAGAGACGTGTTCTTTCAAACAATCATGCTGCTTGTACAACTAGTTTGATAGTGTGTGAGTTGACAAGGATCTTGGCCATTGATTTGAAAAATTTTGTAAGGCCATCGATTTGAAAAATTCATTGATTTGGCCGAGATCTTTACATCTTACACATTGTCAAACTCATTGTAAAACTAACTTAATTCTCTTTCAAAACTAATTTATAAGTTTGACCAACTTATAAGCTAAGTCAAAATGTCATTTGGCATACTAACTTGCATTTCATTAAAGTACACTATAAACGTTTTTAAAGCCTTCTCAAAATCTTAGGGTTTCAGTTTCGAAACAATGCTTAAATGGGCTTCTTCAACATGATTTTAATTCAAATTTTCCTCAAAAGAAATTAAAGGAGAGCTTTGTACAAACCGTAGGATATGCATATTCAGCCGAGTATGGGTACCTGACGTTTTGTCACAAAAAGAAGAGAAAATTAGAATTTAGCATAGTATGAGTATAGCAGTTGTATTATTAATTATATGCCAAATGGAAATGCTTGTCGTTCTGCTTTAATTCCATCATTTTATGTAAATGTGAAGACAGATAAGAACTTAAGCTTAATTTCTTGGCTGTATATGACAAATTGACAATGTGAGTTGTTCTTGTTCATGAAGAGAGAGAGAGGGGGAGAGAGTACAATAATACGAGTAGTGTTCTAAAAAGTGTAATGCGTGGCAATACGTGAAGGCAGAGTTATGGGTTAGGCGAGTTTAGGCGAGACATATACATAAAAAAGCATAAAAAGACATTTTCTTATTTTAATATTATATTATTATTTAATCGATCAAAAAATCATTTAATAATTAAAAATAATATCAATCAAACATCTAAAACAAATTTATAGAAATTTTATACATTTTTTTTTTTGTTAAAGTTTCAAATATAAATCAACCTTTAAATTTTAACTTATAAGAATTGTAAAATAAAATTTAATAATAATAATAATAATAGGCACGCATAATCGCGCCTAAGCACGCATTAGCAGAAAACGACTGTTGACCGGTAAATAAAGCGTCAAGCCACTTGACTTGACGTTTCCGTCGTGCATCGCATCGAAGCGTCGCTTTGACGCATCTTTTAAAACACTAATATGAGAATGTGAGTTTCTACTATGTGTATTCGTTATTTCATTCAAAAAATGGAAAAGTCAGACCGTTAGATTCATATTAACCAGCCAAACTACCTCCAAATATTGGTTTTTCAGCACTGATTCTTGAGCCCTTACCTTTTCAGGGTTTATACTTGAACCACTTTTTGAAACATCGTTTATTCATAGTAATTGAAGAGTAATGCTATCTAGCACCAGTTTCTGTGTTTGTGGTCAATTAAATTAATCGTGTGACTTTACATTTAAATAAAGCTATCATCTAATTACATGTAATTGTCACATAGACTCGTGTTTAATCCTAACGATGATAAATAGTATTACTCTTGTTCTCTTTCTTAAGTTCGTGCACAGTTAGTTGTAATTATGCAATCACTGTGTGTGTGTCAGTGTGTGTGAGAGTGTGATAGAGAGAGAGAGCAAAATGATGGAAAGAAGGTGTGATTCTGATATTTTTCATGCGCAGAGAGAGAAGCCCGCATGCGTGAACAGGAACCCTAATTTAATGAGTTCGGAGTGTGGGCAATGCACGTGCAAATATGCAGCCTTACAAAGAAAGACATACCCATAAACATTGTAAGGAATTCCTTGTTGAATGGCATAATGGGGAAATGTTGCTGCTTGAAACCCTCCACCTTGAAATGCCCCCATCATTCTCATATTCCTTCCTCCTCCTCCTCCTGCTCCTGTCAAAAAGATAGTGTTAATTTACAAACACCCACAAC
>CAIGRR010454808.1:0-18572 GCA_903798365.1 Fraxinus sp. 1973-6204 | reverse complement strand
ATTGGTTATTTCTCATTCAAGACATTTATGCTGCAATAATTATGCATGGGACGAGAACTTTATTTAAATAAATTTTGTCTTATATTTAATTAACTTTAAACTAGAATTACAGTGGATTAAAAGTTTTGAATTTAAGTCTAATTGTCATTGAAAATGTACGTGCATCAAGACTTGTCGTGAAAAGTAAATATGATCTTCACGTAAAAGAAGAATGGGTACGAGATAAATTTGAAT
Organism: Fraxinus sp. 1973-6204; assembly: GCA_903798365.1. Taxonomy (NCBI): domain Eukaryota; kingdom Viridiplantae; phylum Streptophyta; class Magnoliopsida; order Lamiales; family Oleaceae; genus Fraxinus; species Fraxinus sp. 1973-6204. The sequence goes on along the minus strand of CAIGRR010454808.1, from coordinate 18,338 downwards.
ATATTTACCCAATATCTAAAGTGATACAACTCGATGTGCACCATCCACGCACTCGCTGACTTATCAAATTCACCATAATATTCGAGTTTCGATATATTTTTTTTTTTTTTACTAATACTAATGTTTGGTATTGTTAATTGAGTTTTATGAATTCAATACTTTTTACTCAGAAGAGTTTAGGGTGCTGCTCTCTCTCTTTCTAAAGTAATAACAAAAAATATTATCACAGAGCGGGTGATAGCATTATTGAGCAAAACTAGAGTTTTTTTGACCCCCAAAAAATAGTGAAATTTTAAGAGTCAATTAGTGCAGCATGTTGACCTCATTTTTTGCACCGTTAACGTGGACAACAGATATCGGGCCTACTCGCGTTTTCTCAATCTAATTCCAACACTCGAGACTGATTGTCAATCGATAGTATCTCGGATTTGAACGTGAGAAAAGTTTTATAATACGAGAAAAATATGTTCAGTCTCCATCAAAATATATGAGATAAATTAAAGATAAATTACATAATAATGAACGACCGACTAAGAGCCAAACTCAAGATCAAGATCACACATCAAACATTAAAAACCTAAGATTAATAAGGAGGAGAATGTATGGCTTGCAATTGATATATTTACATTACCTCCAAAATGATACAAATGGGAGATAGTGTTACATGTGAAATGGTGTCCACGGAGTGGGGGACATGTGGCCTCATCTCCTTAACCAATGCATCTCATCCTAGTTATCAATTTTGACTCCATAAGCCCGTGGCGCATTAAATGTCCTCAAAAAGAAGGCAACACCCCTTATAACAAGATTGACCTTTTTACTTATTATAGAAGTTCAATCAATCATTCTAAAAAGATTTCATGAATTCAAGATTTTCAAACGTGGATCGTCACCCGTCTTAATTGAGCCTTAGATTTTAGTTCGTTGAACCTCGCCACTTTGACAAAGAAACTTCGTTTGGACCTCATATTTATCTTTAGCAGAGGGACTTCGGCAGGGTCAATCTCATGAATCTCTTCGGTAAAAGTGTGCTTCGGTAGATCGGATTTAAATGGACTCCGGTACTCCACGTGAGATGCCACATGGCTTCGACGGAAAGGACTTCGGTGGGTCGGCTGAGCCACGTGGGTGCCTAGGTGTCTAAGCATAACAATAATCCCTTAACTCCACGTATGATTACTCATGTTATGCATGGACTTCTGTCTTGAGTAGAGTTTATTTGGGGTTGGTCTTCCTATCATGGATTGGCTAGGTTTTCGAAAACACAATAGTCCCCCAAATCCAAGATATTGATATCATAGTTAGAATTCAAAGTTGAACCTGATTTTCATATGTAATCCTATCCTTATGTAACGTTGAATTGTTGAAACTTTTTATTTAAAAATAGCTAAAAAAAAATTCGATTAGCCGAAGTAGGAAAGTGCTGAACTACTGAAGCTCTTTATTTTGAAAATGACCGAAATTTGCTTGTTGAGCCGAAGTAGGGAAGTGCTGAACTACTAAAACTCTTCATTTTATTTATAATAAACTATGCTTTTGATATTGTGCCAATGATTTGATTTTTTGTACGTTACCAAGGAAAGACAACTGAGACGTTTGGACTTCCAATACACGTACAACCGTTACATATTGAATGCACAATGATGGCCATGCTGTTGCAATTTTGGATCGATGCGTCAAGTCTCGTGCATGAGAGACATGCATCAATCTCAGACGTTAATAACAAAAAATAAAAATAAAAATTCAAAGTCGTAGATAAAGTTAAAAATGGACGCTTCAGATGAAGCGATCTAGATCAAATGACTAAGCTTCATCATTTCTTCCTATAAACGCCACAAACATGTTTTTTATACCAATTTTTTAACTTTGTGAAAGTCCAAATCTCTCCAGCAATCAAAAAACATTTTCGGTCATTTCTGTTATCCAGTGACGTCACATTCCTAGAGCTTCTTTTTATTTAGGTAATTTCTGTAAAACTTTCTATCTTTACATCCTTTAAATCTTTTGTTTTTCCAATTTCAATGGCTTCCGGGTCTAGTGATAGCAGTGGAAGGGTCACCGTTGCCAGAGTTGGGGAGCAAGTTACTCCTATAGGTCGCACGGAGGTTATTGGACAATAAGTGTGTCTCATTTATTACGAGGCGGGTGGGGGCTGCAAGAATCCCTTCTGTTATAACTTTTGCCAGATTGGTTGAACTTAAGGGAAATATATAGAATCCCAAATTCCATAGAAATCTTTGAGCTCGAAGCCCACAATTGTGCCTGTTATCCGATGTCAGGTTGTGTGGCAGTTAGCGAGTTCTTATTTAGGACAAGAATGCTTTTACCTCTGCACCCATTTTTTAAGACGTTGCTGAGGTCCTACATGTTAGCTCCTACCTAATTATTGTCAAATGGGTGGTACCAATTGGTCTGGGCATATTTGCTTTGGAAGAGACCTTGCTTGGCGAAGACACGCATGTCTTCCAAGCACTTTTCCAACCCCGGGTACATAAGAAATGAGAGTATAAGGGGTGGTACTACATGACCCCATGGGGGCCATTGCCCTTTCGTAGTATACTTGCCATCCTCCATCAACGGGGTAGAAAGAGTCACAGTTTTAAGTGAGAGGTAAGTGGCAGTTGGTTAAGGGGGATAAGGCCCCAGCCTATATTGTGCCAACCCAGTGCTCTAAAGCTCATGAGTTTCTCTTCTTTTAGACTTGCCATTTGTTTGTAATTTCATTTGACACTTACTAGTTTACAGTTTCAAGAAATCGCTTCGAGCTTTCCCAAGTAGCTCGAAGACATTCACAAACGTCCTTCAAGGTCACGCCATTTTGATCGGCTAATTGACCGAAGTAAGTCTTTCCTAGACTTCGAATTAATGACTTCGAAAGGTAAACACTGAAGCCCTATGTACGTATATATCTATAATACAGATTTTAACATTGCCTCTACTGTTTGCAGATGATTTTGAACGGAAGACGTACCCCACCCCTGACATGGCTCAATCTTGAAGGCCACCTCAATAGTGAGATCCAGGGCTCTGAAGTCCTCATCCAGAGGTGCTAAGCATGTTAGGGAAAAATAAGAACACCTCAACAAGGAACATACTGAGAAAAGTGAGGACAATGAGGTCCAGAGGGTCGACAAGGACAAGGAAAAAATGGAGAAGCCTAAAAAAAAAAAGAGGATTATCCCACGACACTGGGAAGTTCGGGGCATAATTTGAGGAAATATCAACCCCGACTTTCCTTTAAGGGGGTTGAATTCCCTAGTCTGCCTAGGGGATGGGGCCTTCTAACTTTGGACTTTATCCTCACATGGATAGTATCCTTGTGGTGTAAAAGGAGGAATTGAATGACCTCCCTGGCCTTGCATCTGCATGATGAGTTCTTACATAGCCATGTTTTGGTCGGTGATATTTCTCATATTAGCAGACATGATTGCTATCTCCCGAGTGAGTTGAGAAGCTACCATCATCCCACCGCGTCTAGGGTAGTGGTGGGTACGGTGCCGACCCTTGGGGCTGTTGCTATTGGAGTCTTTTCATTATGGTTTTCTCTTACTCTCTTGGAAGGGATATCACAATCTGAACTCATTTTTCCTTAGCTAAATTATTGGATTTTTCCAACTTTTGGGACTTCCACTTGTTCTTTTTTAAGAACAAATCCTTTTTCCAAGGGGGATGCCCATCCTTTTTTCGACAAACTTTTTCCACTAGAATATTCGTGGTTATAGTGATGTTTCTCACATACGGGGCTAATCTGTTGACCTCATTTTTCGTACCATTGATGTGGATAACAGATATCGAGACCACTCGCATTCTCTGAAGCTAATTTCAACACGCGTCGACTAATTGTCAATCAGTAATATCTCAGATTTAGACGTGTGAAAAGCTTTTTAACACGAGGCAAATATGTTCGGGCTCCGGAGAAATATATGAGATAAATTACATAATAATGACCGACGGACTAAAAGCCAAACTCAAGATCAAGATCATACCGCAAACACTAAAAACCAAAGATTAATGAAAATGAGGAAGATGTATGGCTTGTAGTTGATATATTTGCATTACTTCCAAAATTATACAAATGGTGGATATTTATAGTGTTACATGTGAAATGGTGTCCATGGGATGGGGAGACACATGGACTATCTCCTTAACTGGGGCATCTTATCCTAGTTATAAATTTTGACTCTACTAGCCGTGGCGCATTACATATCCCCAAAAAGGAAGCAACCACCCTATAACATATGCTAACAAGATTGACATTTCTACTCTTTACAAAAATCTAATCAATCATTACAGAAGGATTTCATAAATTCAAAATCTTCAAAAGTGGATCACCCCTGCCTTAATTGAGCATCAGATTCTATTTTGTTGAGTCGCGCCACTTTGTTAAAGAAGTTTCGTTTGGATCTCGGATTTGTCTTTAGCAGAGGGACTTCGATAGGGTCAACCTCTTAAATCTTTTCGATAAGAGTAGGTTTCGGTGGATCAAATGTAAATGGACTCTGGTATGTCCTACTCCATGTGGGATGACACATGGCTTTGGCGGAAAGAACTTCGATGGGCCGGCTGAACCACATGGGAGCCTAAGTGGCGAAGTATAACAATGTCATGCGTGTACTTTTGTCTTGAATGAAATTTCTTTGGGGCAGGTCTTCTTATCGTTGTTAGATTTTCGACAACACTTAGCCAGTAAATAAGAAAAAGGTTGAAAAATAAGTAATAAATTCAAGCCTTCAAAACAATCTATACAGCTCTCCATTTTTTTTATTCAAATTTCTTGAATTTCCTAAAGTAAACATCCCTCCACTCCCATTCAAGTTTCCACGTGGTCCTCTCTCTCTCAGCATTCCATTTATTGGAGTTCAATAATCTTCTCCAGCTTATATAAGGCCATGATCTTGCATTGCTAAATTCCTCAGAGCAGAAGTGTGAAATCCAAGAAAATATTCCCAGGGTTTCACATTTCAACATATAATGGGCTGCTTCTTTTCTTTTTCTGCATTATGGATAGCTTTCAGCCTTGTTCTTGCACTGTCTGCCATGGCACCTCAAGCCGATGCACGTGCATTTTTCGTGTTTGGCGATTCACTGGTTGACAGTGGCAACAACAACTACCTAATTACTAGTGCTCGTGCAGACTCACCCCCTTATGGCATCGACTATCCAACTCGCCGTCCAACCGGCCGCTTCTCTAATGGCCTCAACATTCCAGATATTATCAGTAGGATTCCAAACTCTACATACATTATAGTTTCAAAATTAGATAAACAAGTTTGTCATCTCGAACAGAGTTTAAACTTTTAGATGAGATGGTTCGCATTTGTCCGTTTTGCATGATGGTCTGTATGTATTAAATGTGCATTTTCCAGGCGAGCAACTGGGCATGGAACCAACAATGGCATACCTGAATCCATTGCTGAAGGGAAACAATCTTCTTGTTGGCGCCAACTTCGCTTCTGCTGGAGTTGGAATCCTCAACGACACTGGAATCCAGTTTGTAAGTTCATTTCATCTACTTCAGTTCCTTAATCAAGTGTTCAATACCTGAACTAAAGCACATATTTTAATGACATTTTGAATATCAATTCTGAGCAACCGAGTTGTTAGCACCCAGTTGAAAGAATTAGCACCATCTCTTTAATATGATCTCAAAGTCTTCCCTTTACTTTTTAATAGAAACTCAATACCTAAATGTTTCCCATTTCTATGTTTTCTTGTTGAACCTCACATGACCTAACATGGCCAGTCTGTAGCTAAAGACGTAGTTGCTCTAAATCTTTTAGTAGACGTATATAGTCTAACTCCAAATTAATGTGCACAAGGCTTACTTTCTAGCAATTATGGTTGAACCTCCAATAATTAATTACATGACAAGTTTCATAGCTTTAAAATCTTTATTTTAAAAAACATTAGAAAATTTATTGTCATTTTCAATTACATGTACTGTGGCACCTTTATACTGGATCCTACTAGAGCACTAAACTTCAAAATATAGCTCAACATTAGATGAATGAAAATTATAATTACAGTGAATTTATATATATATTTTTTGGCAGCTGAATATCATTAGAATTGGGAAACAATTAGAGTACTTTCAGCAGCACCAGACTCGTGTTAGTGGGCTAATTGGACCTGCAGAAACTCAAAGGCTAGTGAATGAAGCCCTTGTGCNGGCTAATTGGACCTGCAGAAACTCAAAGGCTAGTGAATGAAGCCCTTGTGCTCATTACCCTTGGTGGCAATGACTTTGTCAACAACTACTACTTGGTGCCATTTTCTGCTAGATCTCGACAATTTTCTCTCCCTGATTATGTCCGCTACCTCATCTCTGAGTATCACAAGGTTTTAACGGTAATGTTTTCACATAATGTGTCTCACTTTTCTGTCCATGAATTACGAGAAAAAGGCCCTATTTATACGGTTATATTTTGACTAGAACACTCCATCCCCTGTCACCCCGAATTGTGGACGTGAATATTAATTAAATCATTCATATTATGGCAGAGGCTCTATGAATTGGGTGCTAGAAGGGTTCTTGTGACAGGAACGGGACCAATGGGGTGTGTGCCAGCAGAATTGGCCCAAAGGAGCAGAACTGGTGAATGTGCTGTGGAGTTACAGAGGGCTGCTTCATTGTTCAATCCACAACTGGTTCAAATGTTGAACGGTCTAAATAGTGAAATTGGATCTGATATCTTTATTGCTGCTAACACAATGCAAATGAACTCCGACTTCATCACAAATCCTCAGGCCTACGGTATATAATCTGCTATCATTACAACTTGCGCGTCCGACTATACGAATTTTTCTTTTGGGGGGGGAGGTGGGGAGCATCTCATAAGGAAATATAAAGAGTTAAAGCTTCAACTACTTTGCATCCTTCTCTTAATTTCTTTCACCATAATAATTCTATGGAAAGCATAGTACATCTGATTTTGACCACTAGGTTCTCTTGTTTATAGCAAGAGAGTCGGAATGGTGACTTTTGGACCAGTTTGGTTTAAAACATAGATGTTTTTTCAAAATTGAAAACTACCGTTCAATTTTTGCTTTCCAATTTGTTATCTTTCAAATTAATTATTGACACGTTATTTTGAATTAACATGTCATTCGAATTAGAGATTAGATAGAAGCACTCTTTGTCCTTCCTTCGAGTGGGTCCGCTCACTGGAAAGTTAAGTCAACAGAAAAGTTCCATCATGTCGTAGAACAACTGAAAAGCGAGTAAGTAGTGAGGTTAATAATGATAAATTTGAGATGACATGTTAATTTAAAATGACGTGTTAATAATTAATTGGGTGAACAACAAAAATCGGATAGCAGATCTAAACTCACGTTTTTCGTTGCTCAAAGTCGAAAAAAAATAGCTTACTTATTTGAAACTAATTCAACTCCCTTATTATCAACATAAGTAACATCTTACAAAGGGAAACATGTTTTATATTCAACTTAAATTTCGATACATAAATCAAAACAAGTTTAGTCACCGAAGTTAATTTTAGTTTTTTAAAAACAAAACCCTAATATTTATATGGTTGGACAGGATTTGTTACATCAAAAATAGCATGCTGTGGACAAGGGCCATTCAATGGGGTTGGACTGTGCACCCCGTTATCCAACTTGTGCCCAAATAGAGATTTGTATGTATTCTGGGATGCCTTCCATCCATCTGAGAAAGCCAACAGAATTATTGTGCAACAGATCCTGACTGGTGACAACAAATACATGAATCCCATGAATCTCAGTACCATTTTGGCATTGGATTCCAGGAACTAATGATCAAGTTCTAAGAATCCTATTGCCATTTTATCTGCCTCTTGAAAATTCTATGTATTTTAATTCAATTGTTTTGATATTTCTATCTCAGTATTAGAGGGTGTGATTTGAATTGATTAATCTTATGCATATTTCCAAAAAAAAAATCAAGTTTTTTTATGCATGCATGGTCAATAAATACTTGTATTGTTGCCTGTAAGGCAGGGATCTTTATTTTTTATTGTTTATTTTTTTTCTTATGTGAGGGTGCATTTGATTAATTAATCAGACCATTTGGTAGCAGAAATAAATTGCCAGTAATTTTATTTGGATTTTTATAAGATGATTTTAATCTAAGTCAAACTCAAACAATCAATATCAACCACATCTTTCGTAGGTCCCACAATTTTTCAACCACACATTTCAAAAACTTTTAGCACAATCTACTAAAAATCTAATTTTAATTCCCACCAAACACCCACTTATAAGTTTATCATTTTTCTGAGTTAAATGGCATGATGCCTTTGTTTGAGTCCAATTTTTTTCCATCAAAATGCATTCTTGAATAGTGATTTGATCACATTACAATCATACATTTTTCAATAAAATAATATTCAAATTTTTTCCTTATTTTTTAACTGCACATTTTTCATCCTAACACTATTGCGAAATGCATTTTTTGCAAAAAAAAAAATGAGGCTCAAACAAGCCCATATGTATGTATATGTACATCACGTTAAACTCAACAAAATATGATGTAATTTAAATTGTGGATACAATGAAAATATATGGTCAAAATTAATTGTTGACTTAAATTTTAATTCAAACTTTTACCTAAACCAAACATGGACTAATTCTCACTAACTAAACCCACACCTGTACAAATAAAATTTTAAAATAATAATCCAAATTACTCTAAATAGTAATAATACTCAAATTTAACAATCTAGCTACATGTATACCTTCTTTACTGAATACTTTATCGAATTTACACTTGATACAATCTCATACAACCTTTCAAATTTTATATATTTAATCCAACCATCATCCATTTGTCACATCATTCATTGCTAAAGCAAGTGGTAAAGAAGGTGGTACAACTGGCTTAACTCCAAATTTAATTAGTCATATTCTTATGTTCTAAAAGTAAGTTGTCGTGTAATCAAAATAAAAATCTCTCTTTAGTTCGCAACACAAGAGTCGAAAAATATGCACACATTAAAAGCTCAAATTAAAGCTAAGATTAACTAAAAATTAACTAAATAACTTTAGTAAAATTTTAATAAAGTGGACATAAGAATCCAAATTATCGTTCTAAATATTTAATTTAACTTCAATCGATTAGCAAACTCTGACGGCAAGTTATATTAACATCCTAAAATTATAACTAATCTAACTAACTATTTGGTTGGGAAACTTGACAACACTTATTCGGGCTTGAGGATTATTGTACCTATAATATTTAATAATATCTTGAGTAGAATTAAATATATCCTCGTATATGACCCTATTACTTATTCATGAAGGATGTGAATTGTTGAAAAAATATTTCATTTGAAAAACCGCAAATACACATATCGTTACCAAGTAGTAAAATAGATTTTTAGTCCAAATATTATACTTGTAGAGATATTGGTTTAAGTTCGTTACCAAGTTTTAAAATAGATTATACTATGGAATTTGGTGATTTTTTTATAACTAAATTGTCACTAACTAATATACTTACGAATACAAGATCTAAATTAACTAAAATCAAAACAAAGATTGTGATTAATGGAACGTTGATGAGAATATAATGATGAAAAAGCACACTAAGATCCGAATTCCCTTTAAACCCGAATCTTACAATCTGACAATAAGATTCAATTATGGAGATCAATATTACTAAATTGTTTGACAATCTCTCTCGAGTGAAATTAAACTTATTCTCACATGTGATTTGACTATATTTCTATGATTGATGCAAACACACAAGAACGCATTAAGAATTCATGAAATACTTAAAAATCACGTAGAACATAGTGGTATATATTTTTATCTCCTATTGCACTATACAACGATTGACATGGTGTCTAATTTATTTTTAATCTTTCGAAGATAAAACAAATCACAAAACTCATATAACTATTGTGCATATAACTGTAGAAAAACATAAATCCATGAAAATCATTTAAGAATTGAAAACGTTAAAGTTTCAAAATACAAGGTTCATCGAAATCCTGGCACAAAGAATCAATCAAATAAAAGTGAGACAACATCACTGATAAATTGACAGAACTTGAATAATTTTCCAATTTTCACACAATGATAGATGATTTTAAACGCATGAAAATCGGGAATTCTTTCCTACCTTGCTCATCCATCCCTTCTTGCCGTGTGTCTTCTGCGTGTATATTTTCTCTTGGCGACAGTTTACGTCCCCTTATTTTGTGTAGTCTTCTCTTTTTATTTCAATTCAACCACTCACTGCTGTAGACTGTAGTCCAATTGAGAGTCCAAAAAGGAATCCCTTTTCTTATGAAATTCAACCGTCCGCATTTTTTCTTCACGAGTCTTTTATATATATATACTAGCGTCGGTCCGGGCAGTGCAGGGATGTTGTTGTTTTGAAGGGAATGTTAGCGTTGAAGAAGACTCGGAGATAACCATCATGATATAGCATATTATGACAATCACTACTATAATCAGAAAGTAACAAATCAGAAAGTAACAAATCAGAAAGTAAAATATTCAGTTTACTTCCCATATGTATATATTGCCTGAAATAACTCCTCCCACAATACAAGTTTCTTCAAGACAAGTGGCTTTATGGGTTCAACAGGGAAGCTCTTGAGTTCAGCCTGAGGCTGTAAATTGAAAGTAAGAAAATAATCAATTGTTGAATTAAGTTTCAATCATTTTGTTTGAAATAAGATTTTTTTTTCTTTTGATGGTGAATTTCAAATTTTGGCGAGCAATACTAACAGGGGCTACAAGTTCACATCAAAAGTTCCTAATTAGAATGTTATGGGTGTTCCCTTTAGAATATTCATCAAAATAATCAATTTAAAGAACAAAATGAAACAAGAACTGAATTAGAATTTGGGGAATAGGCAAGAAGACTTAGGGCAACTCCAAAAGAAGCTCTTGATGCTTACAAAGTTAAGTACGAATCAAATGTTATAATTGGACAAGTCTCAAATTCACTAAACCTTTCAAACAATTATAAGTGTTTTTAAAATTATTTTTAATTTATACAGGATGCATTTAGGTTGCCATAAAACGGCAATTTCCACTTAATTTTCTTTCACATCTTAACACATTAACTTCATTCATATATAGTTTTAACTTGATACTATTTAAGACATGTGGGTGGATGATCTTACCTTATTCCTGGACCAGTAGAAGATGGAGCTGGAAGAGGAGGACTTGGGTTCCAGGAGTTAGGAGGAGGCCAAGAATCGGCCAGCAACGGAGACCGGACCGTGGGGAGGGGAGGAGCACGTCTTGTAGCGGAAGTACTTGGCGCCTGTCTGAAGGTTCCAGCAGCTGATGCCTGCATCCAATTTAATCATAGCAGCCAGTTGTTCTCTATCTTTTAGCTGTGATACGAATCATTTGATGTTACCCCAACCCCAACACAAATCAATAAAACACACATACGAGGGAAAACACCAGCAAAGCCATTTAATCAAGATAAATTATGCAACCATTATGATAAATTCATTGGTGAATTAATCAACAAGGAAAAATGCCGCTTTGCCAAACGGATGGTGGAGCATGGAGGAGTGAACAAAAGCAAAATTGTTAAAGTTGTAATTTCAAAGAAACCAAAAGATGGCTCTGTGGAAATAAATTAACCTTCAATTAATAATCAAAACACAAGTTAAGCAATATCATTGATAATCAGAGAATGAACACTATAAATCAAAGCAAGAAATCAACTTCCCTTTTAATAATGGAATTGGCACCAGAATGGATTGTACAAGGCTCAAATCAAACCCAAATCATAACCACGAAGGAATCACCCAAAACGAGGTGACACAAATAGGGTGCCAGATTGTCGAACGATGTAGTGAATATGGGCGAAAAGGGACAAGAAGAAGGGGTAGCTGAAGGTCACAAAGGAGGCCAGGGATAGACTCAAGGCCGGGAGAGGAAGCATGCGAGTTTCAATGGTTTTGACTAAAATCATTAACATCTCCATTAATTTTGCAACAACTTAATCCAAAAAATATAATTCCCAGTTTATTAATGTACCTAAAACAACCATCAAATTTCCCCACGAAAATAAATACATTTCATTTCAACAATCAAGTAAAACAAATAAAACCATTGAGCTTGAATTCAAGAAAGTAATAAAGATTTTCTTGAATCTCACCAAATAATCCCATAAGCTCCATGTCCCACAACTTGATTCCATCTATATTTATCCAGCTTGTGTACAAAGAAGTCTTCAATTATCTCCAAAACAAAACATTCTATAAATTTGAGTATCAATAATAAGTAGTTTGGCATGTAAAAGAAAAAAATCTTGTTAGATGATGAAAATAGTATTATAGATGTGAAATTAAATTAAATAGAGATATCGTAAATGTTTATAAATACCTTGGTTGAATTGTTAAAAATATTAAGATCATCGGGCATGTAGAAAATACTCATTAAAACAAAGGTCAACTGTAATCTTTCGTCAGTATATATTTATCATGTTTGGTGAAACTGTTTCTAATGGATATCGCGAAACAAAGCATTATATGAATTTGAGCATAAATATTGGGTAGCTGGGCCTACATGAAAAAAACATTATGTTAGATGAAAGTAGTATTTATAAACATAAAATTAAATCAAATAGAGAAATAATTGTGACAGTAAATAGTATTTGAATGTGTTCCTATTTTTTGCACAAGGTAAATAAGGTATAATTTCAAATTTCATCTTTTTGTTTTTGTATTTTCTGAGATCTGGTCTGCTGGATAAAGATGTTGGAGAGTACAATAATACATGAACATAATTAAATGCTATGCTTACATGTGTTCTTATTTCATCTGGTGTATGGACATGATTGCTGCAATCATATACTTGAAATTTCCATTCATGAAGATTGACAAGAAAAAGATACCAATTGTTGTTTGGATATGAACTTGGAATTAATAAGTAGTTGCACTGTATCCATGGACGACCAGCAATTGGGAGGTCGCCATTCACGTATCTTTCTAAACGAGAGATGTCTATACGCCCTCCGGTATTTCTTCGGAGTTTGTCTACTGTCCGCATGTGATGATTAACACAATCACGGTGAAATTCGAAGTCCATAATTGCATATCCTTTAGAGAGGAAGATGCAACCCATTAATAGTCTAAGTAATCGTAATTCCAAGTCGATATGCTGATACAATGGATAAGTGTAAGTTAGATATACTGAATATGGAAAAGAATTTATAACTGTGAATAAATTTGATTGGACTAACCGCAATATTGATATATTTTCTTGTATCCAATAAATTTTTCAACACATCTCTTCCATATGTGTTGCTGTTTCCAACTTCCCAATGTATACTGTAGAATATAATTAAACTTGTTAGCAAATAAATAATAGAATTTATAATATTAAAGTTAGTATGATAAAGTTTAAATTTGTTACGCGGGTGGATTTTGTGCTATCCAATCTCTGATTGTTTGATATCTTTCCATAAGATAATCTTCTAGGAGGTAACTCGAAAACTGTACAGCTTTTACTTTACCTTTTTTCTTTTGTGGTGAAAGTTGTGTTAAATGTTGAACATGTTGAAGTTGTTAAGCTGTAGAAGTATGTTATGGTTCTGTTATATCAGCCACACTCTTATGGAGAGGAATATCTTGGTGGAAGGAAGCTATAGCAGCTTCCATATTTGATTCACAGTCAGACATTTTTTTTTAGCATATTGGTATTCTCTTCTTCAATATAACATTTCACTGAAGTAAAACCGAAATCCACGTAATCTTGTATGCTAGATAGAATGGTTTGATAGTATTCTTTTTGTGATTGTTGTTGTTTTTCGAAGAAATGTTGACACTGATCTTGTTGCCACTTTTGGTGTTGTTCAAATAACTCCTTTTGATTTGCGAGAATAGCTTCACGTTAGATTTCTTGTTTCCTACATATATCTGACACTGTATCTTCCTTATATTTATTCATCAGTTGTTCCATTTCCTCTCTAGTCACATAGTTAGCATTAATGGAAACAGAACTTGGACCAGTTTCAACTGAAGCATGTGCCATTGGAACATCATGACCAATTGGAAAGTTATCAGTGTCATCTTCAACTTCTGGAATTGCTTGTGTTATATTGTTTATTTCACTATTTACAATACGATCTAGTATGTTGTGGGGATTATCTTAGGGCAATGAAAGAGTTGTGTACCATGATGTCTCCAATTCGTCTTCTGGAGTCAATGTTTCTCCCGGTAGATTTTAAAATACACTCTACTAACATTACCAATCCAAGTTTGAATTGATCTGTTGATGTTCACATAGACAAAATCTTTCGGAAAACACTCACATAGTGATTCTTTTTGTACCGTTAAAGTACTTGTTTCGAAGCCTATCATTGTTCGAGTTTAGAGTCAAAGCAATGTCATGACAAGGTAAACCGGTAATGAGATAAAATTATTACAGACCGAAGCGAACTAAATAATCATCTAATTTTACCCATACTTCATTGTTTTTCTGTGAATTGACAAATCTCATTATCAATTCATGAACCAGTTTGCTGCTAAATTGCTGTTCTTCTTCTACTCTATGAATAAATCCCATATAAAAATGAGTGCACATTAAGGCTGATTGGTCATCATCACTGAGAAGTTGTCAGAAATCTTTAACATATTGATGATTTGGATATTGACTAATTGTAGCAGAAAAACAATGCTTTGGGGAGGGAGGGGTGTTATATGTGCCAAAGACATCTCTAGAAGTGAAATAAAATTTTGTTTTTAAAAATGTATAGTTATCATGGTACAATTTAATCTCACATGTAAAAGATGTAAAAGATGTAAAGATATAAGTAATTTCTTATGAAATGTGACAACAGGAAACTCTTTAAAAAAAGAAAGGCGCATAAACTAATGACCACCACAGGAATAATCTAAGAAGTTTCAGATTAGCTTATTCGTTTACAAAGTAGTAATCCTATTTGGACAATCTTGTTTTAGCCAATTCTAAACTACAAAGTACCTGCATCTTTTAATACTAAAACCATTCGAGAAAAACGATTTAGAAGTATATATGAAGTTGACATTGTTAGTCAAATAACAAATAACTATAGATGAATCATTGTCTGATATGTAATTGAAAGTTTTATAAAAAGATTTTTCAATATGAAATTCAATTTTTTTTTCACTAGCATAAAGCCTAGCAACAATACATTCAACAAACTGGAATGGCTGTTGAATCTGAAGAGAATGAAAAAAAAAATACAGGCAAGGACACCATGTCCGTTGCGGCCACCGGTGTCCGCACCGTGCGAACACCAGTTGGTGTCAGCACGGTGTGCTCCGCACGGACACCACAGTGTCGTTAACGGACACCATGTCACCATGTCCGTTGTGGACACAGGTGTCCGCACCGAGAGGAAACTGGTTGGTGTCCGCGTGGTGTAGACTGCAGTTGGTATCCGCTACCGCACACGGGTGTTCGCCAATGTGTGGACATATGGTGAGTGCCGAGTGTTTGTGAGATTTGGGTATAAAAATCTTACCTTTGTTGAGATGGTGGTAGTGATTTGTAGAGAGAGTGAGTTGTCTTTTGTAGAGTGAAATAGAGAGAAATAGGGTTGAATAGGAAGAGAGTTGGTAAAGGGTAAAGTTGTGGAGAAGATAGATTATATATTTTATTAATATAATATAATAAAGTATTAAATATTTATTTAATTAAAAACAATTTTATATTAAACATAATTTTTATTTTTGTTGAGTTTAAATAAATTTTATGAAATTGTGATTGTTTTAAGTAGGGGATATTGTAGTTATTATTTAAGTAGTATTATATTATTGCTTAAATATAATAAAAAAATATTTTTGTAATTATGATTATATTAATTTATCTTATTTATTTAAAAAATGAGTAATTTAGGAAATGTAAAATGAATTTTTTTTTTGAACAAATGGTCCTTAGATGCGGAGCACGACTTCCGCATAATACGAAGCTCACTCTGCATAATGCCGAGTGCGGAGCGAGAGCTCCATATTATCCAGAGCTCGAGCTCCGCAGATGCGGAGAGAGCTCTGCATAATGCAGAGCGTGGGCATTTTTTGCGGAGTACGCTATGTAGAAATGCAGAGCGTTCGCTCCGCAGATGCGGAGCGTGAACTCCGTATAATTTATTTTTTATTTAATTTTATATATTATATATACATAATTTTTTTAATTGATAAAAAAACAATTATTTTTAAGTTTGTTTTAATTTAAAATTAAAATTTGTTAAAATATTTAAAATAATTTGTTAAATAATTCTATTTTTAATAAAAGTATAATGGATGAGATTAAATATGTGTAATGTATAAATAGTATGTAAAACAGAAGACTATTTTTATTGATAATAACATAGACAACAACTACATCAAAATAGACTTAACATGTTCCCAATTTTACAAGTGACATATGAAACAAAAGACGACATTCTTCTGTTGTCTCGTCTTCTGTCAAAAACAAACTTGTATCTTTTCAGATTGGATTTTCTTCAGCAATATCATCAGTTTTCATTTTCTTTTTCAAACTAGTTTAAACTTTGTCATCTGAAATTTGAAACAAAGCTTTCTTTCGTTTGCCTTTTGTAGTTGATTTGGTTGGATTATCATTTGTTATCGTTTTTGAATTAACGGTATTACTGGTTGCAAGAGAATTGAATTCCATGAGTGTGTTTGTGTTCGAAGAACTTATAGTTGAAGAAGAGAATATGATTTCGTATCTGTATTCTGGTAGGTTATGTCTCTTTGGAGTTACTTTCAAGTAGAAAAGTTCTTCTTCATTCTCGGTGGTTATCACGTTAGTGATTGCTGCATTGGAATCCTGTATTTGAATTATATAGTTTAGTATAAGGAAAAAATTATTAAGAAGAAAGTTGTTAAGAGATTAGTAGTATTTAAGTTTCAACTTCTCAATATGATTCATTATGTTTGTAGCATTAGCTTCCAATAATGTTTCTGTCATTTCACCTATCATACTTACATCCAATCCTCGTGATTCGTCTTGAAGGTGTACGAAAACATTTGCTCTGTATAAAGAAGTTAATAGAATTATATACTATATGTATTTTTTTAATAAAATATTAATTTTAATAACTATTAAATATGTTATTAACTTGGTATTGCTTTAGCATGTTCAAACTTGCAGAAACGACATTTATGAATTTGACCTAAATCTCCATTGGATGTTTTCTTACAATTACTGTAAGCTAAATACCAAAATCTTTGCTTCATGGACGTAATTTTCCATTGAGCTTTCACCCAATTGAAGTTTTTCTGTGTGTAAATGTATTTATATAATTAGAAAAATATTAGAGAAGTTATAGGTTTCATAACGTGTACAAATGTATAAATATATATATTTTAATAAAAGGTGAGAAATTACCCCCAAGTAAACTCCTTGCAAATTAGCAATAGACGTGAATTTTGTCTCATCTGGAGGTGAAATTTTTGGTATTGTGACTTCAACAGATCGTTTACTTTCATCAAGTTTTTCTTTGTTGGTGATAACCCTACAATGGAGAAATTAAACAATTAAATATAAAACTCAGTAGTAAATAAATTATGAAGTTAGAAAAATTGAATTAAATTATTTAGTTATAACCATTCTCTGTAATGTGCAACTGCAACAATTTCTGCATTAATAAAGAAAGTGATGTTCACTTTAGTAGAAAGTGTGATACCTATAAACAATGATATGATTAGTTTTCTTATTAAATAACATATAAATACTAATATTTTGTTTGTATTATATGTACCATTATATGAAGAAATTTTTAGATTAGTTGCCCATATGATAGGTTTGCTTAGAAGGTTTTCACTTATGCTAACACATTCTCTGTCTACAAATGTTTCCCACTTGGTTAGCACGATCGTTTGGAAATGTTTATCTATAAGTATAACATCTTGAAGACATGTTTCTGTCCCGGAATGTGTCTGGATAATCCTTTTTTGACGAAGTTCTACAGCAACACCCATAATACCTATAATAAATACATGGAAGTTATGTTGTTATGTATATAATAAAGATGAAAATGACGACTATGAAATATGAATTAGAATTATATTGGCTAATTTAGAATTTTACTTATATCTATATTAGTATCCATGTATTCTTCCAATTTTGTAAATGTGTGAGCTCGTATTTTGAGAAAGTAAAATTCAAATTATCTTCATGAACTTCTTCTATTTTTGTTTTCCTTGTGATGCTCCAGATCTTGTTTTGAAGAGATCATTTGAATTCGTTTTTGTTGTTTTTTACCATTACATTCGATATCAAGTATGTTTTCAAAAGTTTTAGCTCATATGTAAGAGCTGTAATATTTGCATCGTAGAGAATAGCTGTCACTTTATTACCCTGAAGACATGGAAATCAAATGAAGATATATA
>CAIGRR010454778.1:0-10455 GCA_903798365.1 Fraxinus sp. 1973-6204 | reverse complement strand
ACAATCAGTTTGATGTGGAAGCACATCTTCTGAAAGGGCATTTGAAACGATAAAATGCTCAAGGGGGTGAACAATGGCTTGTGAAACAATAAAATGCTTAAGGGGGTGAACATTTTATCACAACATTTGGACTGAATAATGCTTAAAAATCTAATTCAGCAACTATAAACCACCAACACCGAATATGAGCCAGCAAATTATTAAATATAAACTAAGCAAACGTGCATTGCACGTTGCTTAAACATAGTATATATATATATATATATATATTTCTTGATGACAAAAACTGTCTCGCCCTTTTGCCATTTAATTTCGAAGGCACAATTTGTCCACATTCGACACAATTGTATTATAAAGGGAAAACTAGAGGTGCGGTAATTTGCTTCCTATTTACAAATGTGAAGCAGTTATGTTTTGCATTTTTTTTAACGAAACATAATGGTTTGTTGGAAGAAGCATGAATGGGTGATGTCGTTTTCCAAAAGAGTAATTCTATTTGCATTCACTCACTGTCGTAGTCGTCATACATAACATACATGTAACGGTTATTAATTTGATGCATGACGATTACGATAGTGAATAACTGCAATAACATTATTATTTCCAGAATGTACATTATGTAAGGCCAATCAATGTAAATTCTTCAACCGAACAACGCTTAAAAGGAGAAAATACAACGTAAGAGGGAAGTAGAACAAGAAATTGCAAATTTAATTCCTAAAGACTTGGTATTTACCAAATCCAGCAATATTTAACAATAATGAATCCCAAATTGCTCCATTGGGAGGTCTGATCTGTAGAGGCCTAATCCCCTAATACCTGCCTTTATTTCTCAGTATTTTTTTTTTCTAACTTTTCACTCTTCTTTCACCAATCTTGACAGTGGCAAGAAATATGAGCCTGTAAAAAACTACCATCCCAAATAAAATGGAAAGATCAATCCATTTAGAGTACCCCATTTCAACCTGCCAAATATCCCTCAAAATGGTTTCCCCATCAATAGTATAAGCCCCTTCTAACTGATCATTAGGAAATCTTAGGCCTTCAAATTCATTCTTATACAATCCTTGGTACGCGTACTTATGGAATGCGATGTAATAAAGCGGATATTTCCAGAACAGTTTGGGGAGATCCTTCGGCAATTGAAAGAATCCACCACTTAACATCATTAACCCTTGAATACCAGCACCAACAATGAGCCCCAGAAGGAAGTTTGGCATGATACTTGCCACGATCATCATTAGGCTCTCGACTAACATCATACATGTAAAAAGGACTAGTATGAAGTACAAAAATTGTATGTATCCTGGATGAAGGCCGACAAGATAGTAAGTAATTGCACCAGGAACTGTAGAGATGAGTAGTAAAAACGGCGTTGAAGAGATTGTATTTCCAACTACAAATGCTGCAGCTTCGTAATGCCCGTTTAATCTCTCACATCGAAAAACCTGTGAGCAAGAAACATGATGGAAAAATTGAAGTCGTGATATATTTGTTGATTTAATAGGTACTAAACTCACCTTCAAGTCTTCAACAAATGAAGGGAAGCCACCAATTGCCATGATAGTCAACAGTGAAGCTACAAACATGAGTAATGAACCTCTGGCCTGAATCATTGAAAATGCAGAAAATACTTCTGAGATTATATTATAATCAGTAAAAAGAACTCTTGATAAGAATTTCACTAATTCAACTCACATGAATGGAGTTGTAGCTACTCCCTACTTCATAAAACACGGTTCCAAGACCTAAACACAATGCAATGTACATGCACAGCCGTAACCAGTAGTAGCCTTGGTCACGGTACATATTTATAAATGACCGTTCTGTGAGAACGAGGCATTGTGTTAATAAGTTAGTTTGGTTCCCCTTCTCCGATTGCCCTCCTTCCTAGAGTACAAAAAAACACGTTAAGGAATATCTACAAGATATCATTTTGATTTCTGTGTTACAAGAAACACTTCAGTTTCTTACGAGTCTATGTAACTCAGCAACCCGTCTTTCTGTCTCCTCACAAATGCCGGATGACCTATAAGATCTTACAAGCAGATTAATTACTTCCTCAGTAGTCATTTTTCTGACAGGGCCCAGTTCAATATCCTAATAAAAGCATAAATACTTCAATCGAAAGTTCAATGGATAAGACGAGGAAATCTTCTCTGAGTAAGCATGAAGTACACTCACACACCTCATCAAAATCAGTATTGATCATTCTAAGATAGTGATCCGCGGGATTCTGGAGAGCTGGACATGTAAAACCATTCATGGCAAAAAACTAATTTGAATCAAAACAGAGTCAGGAGTCACAAACCATCCCATCTTTTCTATATACTACTCCCATAAGATAATATAAGCATTTTAAACTCACCTCATTTGCTGCATAGGAGGGACCAAAATATATTGTTCTACCCTCGGAGAGGAGGCAAAGATTGTGAAGAAGCGCAAACACTTCACTAATAGGTTGATGGATGGATGCTATAATGGTCATTCCATGTTCCCGGGAAAGTTTGACTATTCTGTTCATGACAAAGTAAGAAGCTGCACTATCAAGTCCACTTGTTGGTTCGTCAAGAAAAAGAAGCTTCGGTCGCCTTAGAAGTTCTATGCAAATGCTTACTCTTCTCTTCTGCCCGCTACTAAGGCCTTTGCATCCCAACCCTCCAATTGTAGTATCTATAGAATCAAGCAACCCCATCTCCCTTATGGACCTCTCTGCAATCTCCCTTTTCTCTGTTTGTGACATAGTAATTGGCAATTGAAGCTGAGCAGAATAGTATATGGCTTCTCTAACTGTTAACGTCCATGTTAGGGTGTCCTCCTGTGTTACATAGGCCTAAATAGAAAACAAGAAAATGCGCACATTTCAAGACATCTATGTTTCATTTTATTGGGACACTCAACATGAATAATCACGAATAATAGATTTATGTTAGTAGAATGATTGAAGAACAAATGCTTGGACGTTTCAATACAATAGATTAACATGTAATCAAATGAGTGGCGGAATAGCTCATACTGAAGTTCCATATGCCAGCTTCTGTTTCCGACCATTTATCAGGATTTCTCCTTTCTGTCTTGTTCTTGAATTTAATCTCCCTGAAATCGGTGCCACAGTATTCAGCACGAGAGAATTCAATCCCAAAAATGAAAGAAATATACAGTAGGAATTAGTCTTAATCCCGCACACAATAATCTTACCCTTTTCAAACAAGATTACAAAGAGATGGAACACATTGCATAAATATAATAATAAGACGGACTGCACTCAAACCACCTTTTTTATCTACACATTTTGAGGGACGCACGAGTACTGCCCACCTATCCACCATTTATTTCTATCTATTTATAATTTAAACCGTTTATAAACTCTTTGCAGACATGCTTGAGCACAAGCCATTTCAATAGCAGGATTAAAAAAGAAGAGAACAAAATTATTTACCAGCCAAAGCATCAAGAAGAGTGGACTTGCCACAACCAGAAGGACCCATAATTGCCAAAACCTCACCAGGGCAAGCATAGCCAGTTAGCCCTTCAAGTATTGATTTTGTGCCATCTTTTCGGGTCGAAACTGTGACCCAAAGGTCCTTCCACGTCAAGTGAACTCCATTGCACGGAACCAAATCAAGTATTTCTGAATCAAATAATGACCCACAAGTTTCAAACATCGTTTTTTTCTCTTCACATTGTGACACGGATGAAGCCATGCNGGTCCTTCCACGTCAAGTGAACTCCATTGCACGGAACCAAATCAAGTATTTCTGAATCAAATAATGACCCACAAGTTTCAAACATCGTTTTTTTCTCTTCACATTGTGACACGGATGAAGCCATGCATACAGAAACTGTTGAATTCTGATGCAAGAGGTGCTTGGATTTAAGGGTTCAAGGACTCGAATTTTAGATCCACTGAATCTGCATATGAAGTCTGAAAATTCTAAGAACTGGCCCTTTTCTCCATGTCACTCTCGTGACTCTTGAATGAAGCCAATTTAATGCTATTGAATAAGCATTATATTTTCTTGTTTTCGTTTTTACAAAACCAAGGCTAAGTAACGCTTTAGTCTAAATGCCAAGTGGTCATTGTTGACAAATTTTATGCCTGGGGATGAAAATTACAAATACAGAGTATTGAACTCAAAGATTCTGTCGTATGGCATCACTTCTATTTTTTTTACATTTCTTCTTTTCAACCACATTTTTCAATAAAATAAAATCACACGCAAACTCAAAACTTCTCCTTATTTTTTAATTACACATTTTCCATTGATCTACTACTTCAAAATGCATTCTACACAAAAAAATGGGGCTCAAACAGGCTAAATAGCGATTCAAATTTAGACAATATTAGGCCATGTTTGATTGCACTTTAATTCCATGGAAGATGAAAATTAAATTCTATTTTTCACATTTTCGCATGTTTGATTGCACAAATTTTCCATGGAATTGGTTTTCTATCTTTCACACAATGTGCTCACATGCTTACAATTTTTTTTTTTTTTTTAACAATGGAAATAAATTATATCCCCAATTGTAACAAATTCTATCTCTTTAATGGACAATTTCCATGAAAAACAAGGTCAAACAAATATCAAAAAATCAAAATTTAAATATTTTTCAGTTGAAAAATTATACTAATCAAACACAATTAATTGATAATTCTCATTAAAACAAGTTCTAGACAATTCAATTCCTTAAAATTCATTTTCTTTCAACTCAAATTCAATTCTTGCAATCAAACGGATCCTCAAAGTATAATAACTTAATCGCCACAAACTAAAGCATAATGACCCAATTAAAACTAGGGTGGAAGTACAATGACCGCCGGTGAAATTACCCTGATATGTATATATTCGTTCCCGCCCAAACGCGCCTCCACTCTCTCGTTCTTCTTCAAACGCCTTCCCTCTCCCTGGCGCTCACCGATTGTGATGGAGGATAAAAGTGGGCCCAGAAAAGCACTGGCCGGGTTCTTGATAAAGTATCACTCGAAGCAGCTGGAGTCCATAATCCTCTCTCCTGACCCTCGAATTCACTATCCTATACATATTGAGTAAGTAATTTTGATACTCGAATTGATGGATACATAATAAAAATTTTCATTTTTCAACAGTTTTGCAGAGTTAATGGATGAGAACCCGCATCTCGCAAACCTCATTTTCTCACAGTCCATTGAATATTTACCACTTTTTGACGAATCCGCGATTTGGGCTCAGGTTTTATTTCAATCGTACTTCATATGTCCAGTAATTGTTTTGGTCCACACAATGTTGGTCGGAATAGAAGTATCTGTATATATGCTTTTTTTTTTTTTAGATTGTGTATATGTGATGTATTGTTGGAATGCGTAGAAAGTGATGTTCGAGGATTTCAAAAAATTTGAAAATGCAATTGTGAAGGAATATGTACACGTTCGTGTTAATGTCTGTGGTTCTCCTCTCGAATGCCCCGGTTAGTTCTTTTGATTATATGCTTAAATATGTTAGATTTTCTGGGCTATTCTTTTGGGGATTCTCTTTATGTTTAAATTGATAGATGTGACCAAAAAAAAAAATAAAATAAAATAAAATTGATGGATGTATTAATCTTTTGTGAATGTTTTAGAAACATTTCCGAGTATTGGACGTGTGAGAGTGAAGCACCGTGGGATTCTTCTCACCCTCAAAGGGACAGTAATCAGGTCAGGAGCAGTCAAGATGATTGAAGGAGAGAAGATTTATGAGTGTCGATTATGTAAACACAGGTCCGAGTTGTCTGCTCATATGTTCTAACATTTTCCTTTCACTACTTTTGCAACTTATTTTCTTCGAAATTTTTTAGCTACTATCAAACTCTATATATCATAATAGGCTTGTCTTTTATCCTGGGCATAAATTTGAAAAATCAGGGATACATGAAAATTGAGGTGACTTAAGTACAATATGCTGCTATTAGTTGAAAAAAAATCGAGACTGTATCAAGCAAAGAATCTGCAAATGCGATAGCTTTATGCAAGGATTCTTTTAGTATCCAAAGCTGATCACTTCTTCGAATTATAAATTCATCACGATCCACTGATTCATGGTAGTGCATCCGCTCCACAAGTCAGTTATTAAACTATACATGTGTTTTCGCCTGTATGATTTTAATTGCAGAATTACAGTGCATTCTTTCCTAGCTCAATGAATAAATAATGAGACCAGCCTTGTTCAGGAAAGGTGGCACAGGAAGGGGATATGTGTTCAGAATATAACACTAAAATTGGCCATAGTAAAATCAAATACCTCTATAATGGTTACTTCAAAAAATTCAGTGGTGCCCTGGTCCATGGCAGCCACTCCTTTAATGCCTGATGGCATTATTCATTAAACTGATCATCTGCTAAAATGAAAAATTTGCATGCAGGTTCAATGTTCACCCAGAAGTCGAAACTAGAAATTCCATACCCAAGCCGACATTTTGCCCCTCTCAGGTCTGTTTTATTGTCCACATGTTCAGAACTGGACCAATTCAAGCTAACAAGCCTACAAGCTAACCTTCATGAATCTTGACCTTTCTTGTTTGAGTATTTAAGCTGGATCAGGCTCGGAAAAGGTTGAACTTGTTTTTAGCCTTGCTTGACCCTAGCTTGTAAAGACTGCGAACCAGTTCAGCTTTACTGCTTGATCCCAGGCACTTCAAATATGATTTAATTTTGCACGTATTTTAGATTTGAAAGTTTTCTTAAGTTCTTGTGATCTTGATCTTGTTTCATGTAGAATTGTGAAAGCACACGTTTCCATATTGTAGAAGACGCCAAAATATGTCATGATTATCAGGAAATTAAAATCCAAGAAAGTACTCAGGTTTTGGGTGTTGGAGCTATCCCTCGTTCAATTCCTGTTATTCTGAAGGATGATCTCGTGGACATAGTTAAAGCTGGAGGTACACATTATGATGAGCTTATCTTTTTTACTTGCCTTCTTGGGATATTTCAATATTTGCATATTGCTAAGGAAGTTATCCTGTCACTACAAGTATGCTTTTGAGACCTAGTGCAGAGTCCTCAGTTTGTAGCTTAATTACTTTCAAATTCAACGGCGAGCAATGAAATTGTAAGGTGGGGTGATCTTCTCCAGATTATCCAAAAGGGCAAAATGTAATTTGTGCTTGCTGTGTCTGGTGAATGCTAGTAGGAATATATGCATAACTACTTGATAAATATTAATTTGGATGTTATAAAGTTGTAGAGAAACTCAGTCCCTTTTTGTAGTTATTACTAGCATTCTATGATGCACCGACACGTGATTTTTATAAAAAATATTGACATGATATATCGTCGACACGTTAATTAAATTCGTTAAAATTCTTCATTTTTACTGTATAAATTTAGTTTTATACTTGTTATTATATTTTCTTGTTGAAAACTTTTAAATAAGGGTACCTATTTATTATTTACTAATAATTTTGATTTAAAAATATATAATATTTCTGATAAACAAAGAAAAATGACAATAGAGTGTCCATCTAGTAGAAGTGTCCGTGCAATAGAGCTGCCTTGCAAATCCAAGTGAATTGCTTCTCTGTTTTTCTCTCACACAGAGAAATGGTTTAATGCCCATTTGGCCCCAATTATTTCCATTATAATGAGAATTTGATTTTGATATAGTAATTTTTTGGAGAATGTGTGGTTAAAAATGAGGAAAAATTTTGGGTTTACATGTAATATTATTTTATCAGAGGATATGTGGTTGATAAGAAAAGAGAAAAAAATGAATTATAATTTAATGTGGCCTAACAAATGCTTAGTTTCTTGTATTTTGTGCTTTTTTAGGGGCCTTCAGTTTCATTCCACAATGCTACTTATATTGATGCTTACTTATTTTTCTGCCTTATCTTTCAGATGATGTGATAGTTACTGGGGTTCTGACAGCAAAATGGTCCTCTGATATGAAGGGCGTGCGCTGTGACCTTGATCCTGTATTAATTGCTAACCATATAAGGTAAACAGCATAGTTTCTTTTATTTTCTCCTATGCTTTACTTATTTTTCACGTGATATTATACATATGCAATAGAGTAAGGTAAATTGAGGACTAAATTCTTATAGCTTGCAGAAACCTTACAGCACATTATGATGCCTTTACAACTGGTTGCAAAAATATATAGTTATGAAGGTGATAATTACGTAGTTTGACAAATGGAACTGCCTCTCATTGTCTAAGTATTTCTACCTTGATTACTTTTGTCTTTAGGAGGATGAATGAGCTAAAGTCAGGTATTGATATCCCTGACGATGTTATTTTAAAATTCAAGCAGTTTTGGTCGGAATTTAAAGATGCCCCACTGAAAGGTAAAAGATATTAATAATATATGCTGTATACTTGATTTCTGGGTCCTATATGCCTATTTCATCTCAAAATGTTTTAGGCAGGAATGCCATTCTACGAGGTATCTGTCCACAGGTGTTTGGACTCTTCACTGTAAAGCTTGCAGGTATTTCCCAGCGAAATCTGTTATTTAATGGTTGAAAAAGTTTGACAATCTTAGGATTATGGTGATTCAACATGAAGTTCTATTTCATGTAGTTGCCCTAACACTTATTGGTGGGGTCCAACATGTTGACGCTTCTGGGACAAAAGTTCGTGGGGAGTCTCATTTGCTTCTGGTTGGAGATCCTGGTAAACATTTAATTTATGTACCATTGCCTCTTTCGTGATGACATAGCTGCTGATCTGATTTAACTGCAGACTGCCATGCAAGATTTTTTTTACCCCAATGTCTGAATTGTCCTTTCAGGACTCATGGACTCTTGTAGCAATATTAATTCTTTTCAGAATTTTAGACGCATAGTTCTCAAAGCTAGGTTTTCATCAATAACTTCTGAAAATGTATAGTAAATTTGGTTTTACCAGGAACTGGAAAGTCTCAGTTCTTGAAGTTCGCTGCTAAATTGAGCAACAGATCCGTTATTACAACTGGATTAGGAAGTACTAGTGCTGGATTGACTGTTACCGCAGTCAAGGATGGAGGTATTATTAACTTTACCAGCTATCTGTTTTTTCTTTGAGTTTCATTTAGATCCATACAGTGCCTCCCAGAATAGATTCTTGCCATTTCTTTGAGCAGATAATTTTGGCATCTCAGTAGTTTTGGCCTTAACAAAATTTGTATGTATGTATATATATTTTTTTGTTATAACACATTAGAAAAAATTTCAGGGGAATGGATGTTAGAAGCTGGGGCTCTTGTATTGGCAGATGGTGGCCTTTGTTGCATAGACGAGTTCGACAGGTACCACCTCTGAGTGACATCATCACGTTAGTGTCCTGGAAGAAAGAAACCAGCAAAAGATAATGTTTTGCACTTGCAGATAAATATTTTGAAGATATAGCTTTACAATGTCAGATGGCATCTTTAATCACAGGTTGCTTAACTATACATGGAAGTCCTTGATCAGATCTGCCATAATAAATAATGGTAGTTATATAAACACATCCCCAAATTCTCATTCAACGAACAAAAAGGGGAAGGCGTCCAATAATCTATTATTGATTTACATTTTGTTTTTCGTTAATGTTATTGCTAACAAATATTCACATCCCGTGCGAATTCACATCCCGTTCGCACTTCACCTCTTTTACAATGAAAAATACCGTCTTTGTTGTTTCATAAGGGATGCTTGAATGATAAGCAGTTTGTGTAGTGCTACATTTTAACTAATGTAACTTTCTTTTTGTTTTAGCATTTTACAGTTACAACACTTAAAACTTTGTTTTTTGATAGCATGAGGGAACATGATAGGGCAACCATTCATGAGGCTATGGAGCAGCAAACAATAAGTGTAGCCAAGGTATTTTGACAATTTCTGTAACAGCTGTAACATAATGCTTTCTAGGACAATATCTCGTTTCTTGTATTCTTTCTGTAGCAGAAGGTTCATCTCATTTTTTAGTTTACATTATGTATATGAATATGTGATATCAGACATGCAACTTAATTTATGACATAGAATATATATAATTTTCATATACCGAGTAGCAGAGAGTTGAGATCATGGGTTTGAGTCATGAAAATGCCCCCAACTTGCAGTGCGAGGCTATGCTATCCAATCATCTAGAGACCTCATAATCATGAGAGCCTTGTACAGTGTCTACTCTCTACTCCTAATTTTCTTCTCAAATCTTTTCAAAGCATATATGAGAGCCTAATATTCTGTGATTATTGAGCTGTACAATGGCAAAAGTACTTTCCTGGCTCTGGATGCTTCTCTATTTTAGGTTGTTAGACTAATTTTTTCGTGGTTTTATACATTTTATTTATATTTCTGTCTGCCAATAATTTGAAATAACTGTTCAAATAAATTAAAACTTCAGGCTGGTCTTGTAACAACGCTCAGCACAAGGACAATTGTTTTTGGCGCAACAAATCCAAAGGGACACTATGATCCTGATCAATGTATCCTTTCTGTTAATGGAACTTGATATTTTTTTAGGTAGTC
>CAIGRR010454737.1:0-10190 GCA_903798365.1 Fraxinus sp. 1973-6204 | reverse complement strand
AGAATAAGAACCGTGAAGTGGGAACACCACAAAAAGGACTGCGAAACCTTTTGATAAGTTCAAGATTATAAGTCTAAATCACCAAAAAACTCACAAATTGTATTTAATCTCTCATATAATAAAAGTCTATTTTTTACAATAAAACAAATCTCCTATTTATACTAATGCTAGAAAATCTAATAAAAACATAATTATGTTACAAAATATTGTAAAGATTGGAAAGAAAATAGAATTCTAGTATAACAAGGAAATTCACGTCAAAACAGTTTTCTGGATTCGGGCAGCTTTCAGTATTTTGGTCATATCTTCCTCTCCTGATATTCGATTGGGGTGATTCAAAATGCATTGGAAATCTCACTTTAAGGGTTACAAATATTATAGAAATATAAATCTTTAAATTCTAATGTATTCTATGCTAAAAATGGGTATCAAACTAAGACTAAAATTAGAGTGCTTCCAACCCGTTCCAGCTTTCATCCCCCAACATGTTACTTGCCCATTAGCTTGTTTTCTTCAATATTATGGACTCCGTTACTCGAACATGTAAATGCCCAGCTTTATTAACTCTTTGAAGTCTCGAAATTGGCTCTTCTCTCTCTCTCTCTCTCTCTCTCTCTCTCTCTCTCTCTCTCTCTCTCTCTCTCTCTCTCTCTCTCTCTCTCTCCAACAATCTTTAAAATCTTGATAAATTGTGGCGCACCCTGGATCATATCACCATTTTCTAGAGTACTAGTTTTAAGTGGTGTGTATTGGTGCAAAACATTATGTGCCATATCTGGTGCGGCTTTGTACAATTAGTACATAATGGAACATGATGATCAGCATTTGGAGATTCACATTGACGATCTAACAGCTTAAATGCAGCTGTGGTGAATTCCCTGGAAGGCCCGTCATAGGCATTTTTTTAATATACATGTATTGAAAAAGGATTTTGATATTTGTACATTACACTTGTCATATTGTAAAACCATGATTGTATGAAAAACTATTCAATTATCCTTTGCCACACGATAAAGTATAAACCATGATGTACATCAAAGTGTACACCAAACATAATTGATTGAAAAATGTACAATGGTCCCACATTAATGAAAAAGGATAGTCACGCGCCATAAAGCCATAGAATATAAAAAAGCATTCACTATAAAAAGTTGAACACCCATTCACTTTTGAGGTGCGCAGCTTCTGTGGAAAAATGTTGAATGGAAAAGCTATGTGCTTTCGCTTTCAACATTCATGCTACACAAACAAATTCAAAAACGAGTTCAAAAATAGAGAAATATGTGTCGATACAGTTTGAAAAAATGAAAAAAAAAACACCCAAACAAACGTTCTCCGTTAATTTGTCCACTATTTCCCTATAGCATGTTCAATCGTCGTTATTCCTCAAGGTGTGCAATTGGGAACATGAATTTTTGTTTATCAGATCACACATTTATTGAATAAAAAATTACGAGCCTTAGTTCTAAAATCTCGTGGCTAATTATTAGTATTAAGAAAGTACGTTATGTTAATTGACCCATCACTCGGGTTCAATGGCGGGGACTGAATTTTGGGGCACAAACATTTGATGGTGGAAAAATTTTGTGAAGGTCAATTACTTAAAGTGTTCACGATTATCTTTCTTAACATGTGCCGGACAAATGTTGATCTGGTGATTGGGTGATTCAAGGAAAATCTAATTGTTGGTGCTATCGAATCCTCTTCCACTAGAAAAAATGAAATCAAACGGATTTCATATTGATGTCCATAGAGATTGTTGAGTGGATTTCGATGGAATCATTGTGTGCGGTGTATTTAGCTCGTAGTTGATGTATGTGTTTCTCAACTACTTTTTTTTGTACGTTATATGACTCAATTTTAAATCCGTAGTTTTTATTTCATCAGTTCCTAAGATCAGAACGAAGAATGTTTATGAATTCAATGTAGCTGTGGCTTAATAGAGCAAATGATTGTTGAAAATGGAATTACAGAGACTCAACTGCTTTCTGCTCGTGAAGATGCATATGGGGGAGTTGTAGTGGAAATGGAGAAGCATATCGACCCCAATTTCTTTCATAAAATGCTTAAAGCTTCGCTCTTACAATGGAAGCTGTTGACCCCAAAAAATGATCTGATGACGTGGCCAATAGATAAGTAGAAACAAGTACCCACGTAAGCTTAGATCTCAATACATTTGTGGCCCGAATCACCTGTTTCTCAGATGAATCAATGAAGGAATGATCCAAAATATTTAATAAGTTGCTATTATAATTGTTCGCTGCATAAAAAGGGGTCAGCCGTTGAGTGCAGTAGAGAGAATCAATGTTTGCTTTGGATGTGTAAACTTACATTAGCCCCTCCAATACTAAGTGTGGGTTTTTTATACCCAATGCAAGGTGAATGAGATCCGCATGACGATAAGGCAAGTGGTTCTACTAGATCTATTGGCTCATATTAATATCAATCAATCAATCAATCCATTTAATGCTAAGATCCACATCTTTATTTCTAGACTAAGGATTTGATCATGTAGGTATGCAGAGGTAGCGTTGGCAGTGTGTTATCTTGTCGATCACTTCATAAGATCTACTTTTGGTAGTTAGTTGTTCGGCTCGCCCGGGATAGGCTCATATTTAGGGCCTTTCCTAAACGCCTCGACATGCATAGAAGCAGGTCGCTAGCACCACTACGCCACATGTCAGCTCGTCCGTCTGCCACGTAGAGTATTTATTTTATGATTATTTATATAAGTAACAAAAGCTACAGGTGTTTGTATCATTTACTACATCTTCCTTTTATGCTAAGCTTTAACCACAAAGAAAATTTCTTGAATGCTATAATTAGGACTCTGTGTGTGTGTGTGTGTGTGTGTGTGTGTGTGTGTGTATTTTGGTAATGGGCAAGCATCCATATACGTGCACAATTTTAGTAAACAAATATTGCCAAGATGAATAAAAGATTACAAAATACTGCAAAGGCTTGCAAAAGACTTCCAATTTAAGCTTAGTCTTGTGAACATTTGGTGCATACAATTGTTGATTTTATTGTCCATCCTATAATTCATTTTGGGTGCTTAGGAGCCAACTTCACCCTACGTGCATACCACTCCATTTAGAAGTCGCCACCTTCTCCCTACATGCATTTCTTCCACAACTTTTTTCATTTTCATTTCTTCTCCTCTCTTTTCTCTCTCTATTTTTTTCCCTTTTTTTGTACTCGAGTTTCATTCTATGGGATGATCTGCTTAGAATTATAATCAAAATTACTTGCTAACAATAATTCATGTTGATCAGTTAATGTTTTTCCCTTTGTTAGCTGTTGACATGTGTTGAACTGCAAAATTTTCTACTTGTATAACTGTGTAGAGACAGATTTTTCGTTGAAAGTCCTTCATGTATAAACTGAGCTAGCGAGCTATACCTTTCATCAGTGACGGACCCAAAATTTTGAGTCAGCATGGCCGGCCATGGATCGTCGACCGTTGTCAACAATAAAATATTATGAATCCCGTTTGATGCTTTTTCTTTTTTTTGGCAAAAAGTGCATTTTGGAATAGTGATTTAATGGATAATATGTGGATAAAAATAAGGGAAAGTTGTGAATTTTAATGAAATATTATTTTATTAAAAAATGTAGGTTGAAAGAAGAAAGAAAAACGTATTTTGAAAAAAAAAAGAATCAAACAAGGTCTAAAATTTAAATATAATAATTATTTTATTTAAATTGAACATATATAATTTTGTTGTTAAAATTATCAATATTCACCAAATGATATTGGGGCCAAGTTTTGTATAGTTCAAAAGAAGATCACGGGTTCAAATTTTTAGAATTGCATTAAACCCACTAAAATGTAACATATATTATTCTTGTAAAATTAATATCAAATCAAATGAGTGCCACAGTGGTCAATCCTTCAACATCCAAAACGGTGGTCATGGTTTTGAATCTTTCTTCCTTAACCCATTTAATTTTGGTACAAATTAAGGAATTAAAAAACTTTTACCAAAAAAGAGGTGGAAAGGGCTTCGAAACTGAGACTTCCTATATGAAAATAGGAGCTCCAACCAGCTGAGCTACAAGGAATGTTGGGAAAGAAAACAAATTACCAGGTTTATAACCTAAAACGTTCATTAGAAGTAAAAAAAAAAAAAAATTATTCCCGACGGATCCAGCAAGCGCGGTCGCAGAGGCTTGCCGGGTGCTGGGTCCGCCACTGATGGATTCAATTAAAGTTACGAACAATTGGGGCTTAAACATTTTTACAAGGAAATTTTTATCGGACACAAAGCATTCGATGAAATTCTCCAATGAACTTTACTATGAATTTTTTGCTCCAAACTCGTATGATGCATTCATCCATTGACATATTACATATTTGTGTAAAAATTCTTCACATCCAATGAACGTAACACGTGGCACGCCAGGGCATGCTTCCTTGCTGCCTCCCCTATCTGTGTCTCCTGTTATGTCCCCATCCATTCCCTATTTTCGCATACCAATTTGATATGTTTGAATATGAATCATTACTTAGGGGTTACAAATGTAATTCATGATCCTCATTATATGAAAATATGGCATAAAAATATATGAAAATAAAAAGAAATAGGGAAAATGATCGAATATTCTTCAAGTTACAGCTTAAAATTTGACAAGTCTCAGTTTCGCTCTCCTGATTTAATTTCTATATTTTTAAGAGGAAATTACAGTCACATAGGTATTTAAGATTCAATTTTCACAAATCCAGATTCTAGTTTGATATTTCACAAAATAGGTTTTAAGGAATTAAAAAAATTATTTTTTATTTATAAAACCAACCCGTTTTTTACTTGATGATTGGAGAGAGAGAGTTTTAAAAAAGTAAACTATATCTTCAATAACCGCTAAACATCATAACTCTTCTTATTCCTAAAAATCCCAAATTGATTTTTACCCAAAGCACACCATTTCTCTTCATTTTGACTTCAAACGAAAACCCCAATTCGATTATTGCCTACATTATTCACAGAAGAAGTAAAGGCGGTGCTACGGTGAAGGCGGTGTGAAAAAGGAAAGACATGTGATCGAGTCTTTGTTTCAAATTTGCGAACGTTGAAGAGAAGTTATGGCGCTAACGAGAAGTTGTGACCGTAAGCCACAATCCGACGTCGAAGAACAGTCTGAAACCTCACAACGATCCAGAAGAAAGTCGAAAGTGTCGAAGGAATACCGTGAAGAAAATCTGAAAACCCATGATACTTCGTGGTCAAAAGTGGTAAAGAGGCGTCGAGAAGAAATCCCTAGAACTCCTGTGTACCCATGAAAGTCGAACCAAAGAATGTAAGTTTTTTTTTTAGAATTGTGATCATCTATTGTTGTTTGTGACCTAGTTTTTTAAAAATTGTGACCGAATGTACATGTTTGAATAAAACAGTTTCATGTAGGTCACAGTTTTTGCCCATCTGTGACATCACTTTTCTAAGTGCAAAGTGATGTGGATAAATATTGTTGTACATGTAATGTTAGTTATTACTTTATTGTGACCCAAGATTGGAAGTACATTAAGATTCATGGTTTCCGGGGAAAATTACAACCAATGTGGCAAAAAAGTTCAGTCAAACTTCACATCAAAGTTCGATGAGGGTCAAAGGGCTATCTTGGCGAGAACATGCTTCTTGCACTTCATTGAATGTAATTAAATCATTTTGCAGCCTCAGCTTATACACTATTTGTTGATGAGAAAAGTCAAGCAACCTAATCCCAATGAAATGTGGTTCAAGGTTGCTAACAGATATTTGAGATTTTCGTTGTGTGAATTCTGTTTAGTCACCGGCCTTAGATGTATTGGTGATGACTTTAGGATAGATATTGACAAGGTTCCATCTAGGGTTAAGGATACATACTTTGGGCATTTAAAGTTGGTCACAAACGAAGATGTGAGGGATGTGTTTATGAATGTATCTGATGTTGACGATCATGATGTAGTGAGGATTGAGATTCTATATTTGATTACGTCGTACTTGTTCTCCATGTCATATAAAAAGTGGTTGAAAATTATTTGTTTGCGCTGGTTGAGGACTTTGATCTTATGGAGAGGTTTCCTTTTGGGAAAGACTTATTTCAAATGTCTTTAAGATCTTTGAAGGAGGGTTTAGGTCACATGAATCCAAATTATAGATTGAAGGGGTTCTTGGTTGCATTTTAAGTGTGGATATATGAGTCCATTCCCGGACTAAACGGACCTGTGACGAATAGGATGGGCAACAGTTTTCCTTGAATTGTGAACTGGAGGTCGGAGAAATAACCATCTTCTGTGAAGTTGGATGAAGAAGTATTCTCCAATCATGATGTAAGTATTTATATGTTTTTCATACGCACAGGTCACAAGGTCACATATTTGTATGAGTAGGTCACAAAGTCACATATTTGTATGAGTAGGCTACAAGTAACTGAGTATGCATACACACATCACACACTTGGAATTTACATGTACCACTTTGATTAATTTCAGGTCACAATAAATTTTACTACATGCGAGGTTTACATGAATAACATGTGTTACGTGCATTTTTTGTCACGGCTCGAAATATGTTTTATTGTTCCGTCTGACATGGAGATTGAGGCTCCATATATGAATGGTGTTCTATACAACAAACCTATGCATCCACGTGACACTTGAGCTTAGAAATCTGTAGGTGCAGAGCATACAATCACAGGTGCTGGCACATCCTAGACACGGTTGTTGATGATCACAGATGGAAGAAAGAGTCATTCCAGTGATATTGATGAAGATGATGATGACTTTGTGGTTCCACTACCCAAAAATTAGAGGACACAAACTTTTTCCATCCCCTCCACTGAACAGTAAGCAACATATGATGATTTTTCGATGGGACCACAAGTTAGTGACATTCACAGCCCAAGTGAGCGCTAGGCAGCACATGAAAATGTCAATACGATGCCACAGGCAAGTGAAATTCGTATGCCGAGTGAGCTGATGTTAACTCATAAACGAAGTGCACCGCAATAGAAGTAAGTTGATTAATGTCCACTTGTTAAGTCACAAAGTATTTGTTACATTCTAATATCCTTACTTCAAACAAGTTCATTATGGGATTGTATATTATCCCAATGCAGGTGTTCGAACAGTTGAAGGACTTGAATGAAAAAATGTCGGAGATGCAGTCGAAGNTGTATGTTGATTAATGTCCAATTGTGAAGTCACAAATTACTGTTACATTATAACGTCCTTACTTCAAACAAGCTCTTCATGGGATTTTGAATTGTTCCTATACAGGTGTTTGAACAGTTGACGGAATTGAACTGGAAAATCTCGGAGATGAAGTCTGGAATTAAATGTGCATCTAAATGATGTCAAGTCACATTTAATGTTATTGAAGGCGGATCGTAAGAATGAATTGAACCAGATTATCCGAACGCAATGGGAGATTAAATGTGACATGATGGACATAAGGTCCAACATGATTTTTCTGTCGGATTCCGTGACTAGCTTGATTTCGAGTACAATGGATGCCATCTTGGAGAAGCTAAAGGAGAAGAACGATGGAAACAGTGATGTAATTGAAGAGCAACCACCAGAGAAAGTAAGTAAAACTGTGAGTTTTTAATTATGTCATGGTCTTTTTTGAAGTTTGACATGTAAATTTTGTAATTTCATCATGTCACAACACATGAACAACCTGTAGACAGGAAAGGAAAGGGTAAGTTGGATAATGCCGGTGTAGTTGACTACCTATATTTTTCTCCGACACCGTTGTTTGATTTGGGGATTTCATCTACGCCAATAATCTCGGGTGCGGTGAACCTCAATGAAATTTTCCAAACTTTAGAAGTCCCACAAAGTGTTGATGATGTGATTACTGGTGTGATAGAGCAGGTTAAAACTGATGTTGTAGATGCTGTGACGACAACGAAAACAAATTTGGGGACTGCAGTATTGCAAAACATTTTTTCATATTTATTATTAGTTGATGAACACAGTGAACATGTTACTTGTCTATTTCAATTAGGTCACAATTCTTAGTATCTCATTTGTGATATGATACTATTTAAATTGTTTACAGTCATGATTGCAGAATCTTTGTGATTAAGTATGCGGAATACATACTTCACAACGATATGAAGTCTATGTCGATGACGTTTGATGCTGGCCAAGCTAGGTTGGACATGCTACACTTTTCTTTAAACATAAGGAGATTAAGAAGGCCAGAAAGACAGTGAAGCTAAAATGAGTCATCATTGCAGCAGATTGATAGTAGGGTTTCAATTTTTTGGTAGAAGATGATGATTATAACTGTTGAATTTCGATAGTAGCTCATGAATATTTTGGACTTGGTTGATGTCAATGTAACAGACATGCGTTTACATTTGTTAATTTTAATTTTGAAGCTACAGACCGTATGGTCACAGGTTACATCAACTACATTTGTTATTCACATGTTTGAGTTTTTTGTCACAAAGATTTGTACAGATGCTGAACAAATTTATGAAATTCGTATTTGGTCACAAATATGAGCATTTTTTTGGATTTTCTTAAACAAACAATGCATGAGACAACATGTCACATACGCCTGCAACAACAGGTCACATATCACAAAGGCTTTTTCAGAACTTTTGATTACAAATTACTATATGCAAAAACATTGGTCACAGTTTCACGAATTCGTCACAATGAAATGTTTAAAACATGTCACGGTCTGGCAATCATTGATTTCGTAGGTAACACATACCATGGATAAGTTGTAATGTCGACTTCAAGTTGGTATGTTTTCGCTCAAGGAAATCAAGTTGGTACATGTTCTACGATTGTGTCCACTTCCTTGACAACGTCCACATTTCGTTCTCTGTTTTCCCTCTCTCGACGATCTTTTTCTCTTTTCTGCTAGCCATCCCGAACTTCTCTTTTGGTTGGGTGGTAATATAGATACGCTTCCTACTTCTTGGGTCACATCCCATTCATTTGGACTACCAACTGGGTATACAGAATCCTGGTATGCACTAATGTATGCATGTCATGTGTAAAAGTATGAACAATTATCTTACGAATCTCCCTTTACACTTGCTATTACTGCTAAGGTGTGTGGGCATGGTATCTGATCAACTTGGAATATCCTACACGTGCATGTACGCTGCTCTATGTTGACGATAAAAGTTGAGCCCTCATTTGTAACTATGAAAATTGACTGGTTGGCTGGAGAAACCTACACGAAATCACAAAATCAAGTCACATATGAAAAGAATCGATCTCAGGTCACGTATATTGCCTGGTCACATCATAAAAGAACTTGTAACAAATGTAAATACTTACCCTCATGTTCTAAATCTGTGCTCATTTCTCTAATTAACTTCTCATATTCAGTTGCCAATTTTGTGAATGTGCTATTTGCCTGGTCTTTATTTCTATAGCACCAAGATTGCACCATCTGTCGCAATGACTCCAACAAAGCCACAATAGGATAGTTCTTTGCCCTTTTTGTGACCATATTCACTAATTCAGCTATATTTGATGTCATTGTTGAGTACCTATTTTCTTGTATGTGGAATCATGACCACATTTCTGGTCCTACTTCATTCTACATAAGCAAAAGAATTATTAAGATATTTAATACAATAACTGTAATATTTAGTGTTTAACGTAGATTCTCACCAAGTAATCCTTGATCTTCACGTTGATTTTGTCTAACTCTTGCATATTGTACTCGTACTCTGTCACTATGTACGCACGCACAGTTGCATTGAATGCTTGAGTTATGTTGTGATCAGATTTTCCAAAGTACGATTTCAAGTTTTGCAGTAGATGGTATGTGTAGATTCCATGATATGTTCTTGGATAAACACGTTCAACTGCATTCTGTATACTATTGTGACGATCTGATACAAAGCATAAACCTTCCCTATTTCCATAAGCAGACTTCAATTTCTCAAAAAACCACGTCCAAGATCTGTCATTTTCATTATCTCCAATTCCAAAAGCCAGGACGAATATACTATTATTCGCATCTTGTGTAAGTGCTGTGAATAATGTACCATCATAGTGACCATTTAAGTACGTGCTATCAACAACGATGATAGGTCTACAATGCACCCACCCTTTAATTGATGCACCAAGTGCCACGAAGCAGTATTTGAATCTATTGTGATTGTCTACCTCAAGCCCTGTGACCGTTCCTGAATTATTCTGTTCAACCATGTAAAGATAGCTCGGTAGATGT
>CAIGRR010454691.1:0-14044 GCA_903798365.1 Fraxinus sp. 1973-6204 | reverse complement strand
CATTTCTTTCATTTTTTATTTTTATTTTTTGGTTCTCAAAATGCTTGATATATATATATATACACACACACACACACACACTAATGCTACCATAAATGAATTGGCAATCAGGCCAATGGATTTCTTTATGGAAGAAAATGATATTTTTTTTTTTTCAAAAATATAACTAAAAGCGAAGTACTCTTCTTAATAAATTTGAAGCCAACAATAAAATGCAAAATAACTGGGATTTTTCATGCTTGTTAAAACACCATTTATTATGTCTAAACCCAATAAATTACCAGATAAGAATCGGTTTGATATAATTATGTTTAAACATAATTATTCAAGAAAACTTAGGACCTTTTTGGATATTGGCAGACTACTTTCGTGCCTCCTACGTTGTTTTCATGATTCTCTTCCACTTCTATTAAACATTTCAATTGCTTCTTAATAAGGAAAATCATTGCTTCTGCAAATTACAAAATTTAAGCACCTAGCAAGATTCAAAAAGGAAATATTTTTGGTATGACTATGAAAATTTGAATCGATTGGAGCCATAACAGAATGGACATGTCTAAATTTGTAAAAGTGAATTGGTATCTCGGTCTAGCCAAAGCAGGTCGATTATTAATTGGCTTGGCGCGGGCTTGATATTGGTATGTCGGTCTACCCAAAGCAGGTCGACTATCATTTGGCTTGATGCAGGCATGACATAGCCCAAAAATAAGCTCAGTCGAGGGTAGCTCGTGTGAACAGGAGATTATATTGGGCCAACCCATCAGGCCAACTATGAAAACATTCAGATAGCTTGATTACATCTTTTATATGAACTAAAGCATGGTTGGTTATGCTATATGGAATGAATCAAGCTATACGTACAGATTTTTCTGACATGAAATTTTGACGGAGACACTTGACATGACAATATTGAAAGATGGGAAAGCAAAAAGAAAAACAGGTCATTCAAGTTTGGCCACGTCAGTTTCTGTATCTATTCTGTCAATAAATTTCTGTACTTGAAGCTTTATTGATATGGAATTCCTAAAAATATTTGCTACTTTTTGCATGAACTTATCTTTTCTAAGTAGTAATTTCCGAAGATTACTTTGAAAGAAGAGCGTATGAGATACGTTCTCTAGATTTGGTTATGAAAAGTCTCGTGTGTTGTGTTTCGTAGTAGATAGAGATTTGTTATGTTGTTAACAAGAGTCATTCTAAATCTTTTTATGGACGGCATAACCTGATTATTTGTCAAAATTACGAGCCAAGCTAGGCATCCACCTAGGTTCGTGGATGATGTCAAAATATATGATATTTGTGTCCTTTTTTAAACATTATATGTTACATTTTTGTCTTTAGAATATAAAATTAATCTTTTATGGTTTACTGATCTTTAATTTTACTCGAATTTTATCGATTAAAAATATTAATTATTTTATACTGTATGACATAAATATAATTCTATGTATAATAAGAGTTGTAAATATCATGTACTTTAATAAAATATAACATGATTCATTTTTTCTTTTTGGGTATATGATGTATTATATATAAAGTTTGTATAAGTTTCTATTGTATAAAAGTAATAAAATATAGTTCGTACCACGGCCGTACCCTATTATATAGAAATAATAAAATATAGACTACTTAATTTTGTTATTTTCTTGTAAAATTATTCTTATATTTATAAAATGTTAAGTTACCATTTGATAATGAAGATATAATGGTCATT
The DNA here is from genome assembly GCA_903798365.1 of Fraxinus sp. 1973-6204. NCBI lineage: Eukaryota > Viridiplantae > Streptophyta > Magnoliopsida > Lamiales > Oleaceae > Fraxinus > Fraxinus sp. 1973-6204. The sequence continues at coordinate 12,330 of CAIGRR010454691.1, read as the reverse complement.
TTATTGGAAGAGGATGATTTTTTTTTTCTTTGTACTCTTTAATCAAACTAAGGGTCTGTTTGGGTCGAATTTTAATCTGATTTTAATTTAAGTCAAAGTCAAAAAATCAATATCACCCACATCTTTTATGTATCCCACATCTTTTCAATCACACATTTCAAAAATTTTTATCACAATCTACTTAAAATCTGATTTTACTCTACATCAAACACTCTCTAAATGTAAATGACTGGGGCTTGAGAGAGAGCGTAAACTTCTTCTAGTGCATAAATATATAGTTCTCAAGTTTGAATATGCATGGATACCGTTAAACTAGCCAATTAGATCAATCAAATTGCCCTAATTTAACGGTATCTTAAAATTTTAGGAAAATGTTCAACGAATAGGTTTTTAAAATCAAACAAGATTGATTGATCTATTCCAAAAACCAATCAAACTTTCAAGATCTCGACTCACTTTTATTTCAGTGGATTGTATTACAAGTGAACTAGTTAAAGCATGACGGAGCTAATCAAAACTCGATGTCATTTTCAATGTCATGGTAGTCCAGGACTATTCTTTCTTATGTTAGGTCAATTTCTTCTCATTTTGGTGGGTGGTCAATTTCTTCTTTCGGCAGTTAGATTATGTTTAAGCAATTAGGTTGCACTATATTCAGTCCATCCCCTTCATATGGCCCAAATGTTGACTAGAAATAGGGCAATAATGTCTCCCTTAGTAGCGATGGATATCCAAAAGTAAGAAAATGGGAAGTTTCTTTTAAATGAAGTTCTAGCAACTTAATTTTAAAGTTACAATATTGAAACTCGATGATTTAAAACATATATGTACACTTCAAGCCAATCATTCCTCATTTACTTCGAGCCATATTGATCAATAGGAATCTAGGAATCTATCGACAAAGTTTATGCAACGACGATCTACATGGAAGGAATTTAGAGTTAAAATCATTTTTCACTACATAATAAGTAAATTAAGGGTTAATCCATTTGTAAATAATGATTTGTACATAATAGATTACCCCCTTTCACATAATGCATGGGACCCGCGTGTATTTAAAAATTCCGACAATGTGATCTCCAATCCCCATTGTGAATAGTAGGTAAAAGATTTGATAAAAAATCTCGATACATGTAGCATGATCTGTAAAATAAATCCACCTTTCAGTAGTGAATAAGAAAAATAAGAACACTCATATATCTCCGAAGAATAAAAGAGAAAAGAAGAAACAAGGTTGTCTCTTCATAATCATTACTCCCTTAAAATGGGACTGAATCTAATATTCTCCCACTAAATTTTTCATTTTAGAAAAAAGATAAAGTTGGTTGAGATGGGTGGGGGGCACCTTTTCTTTTTCCCCTTTTTAATTATTAAAGTGACCCTCTTTTTGGTTAGTTGCTTGGAGGGGTTGTCATCTAATTGTAGTAAAGCGTGAGAAATCTTTAGCTCATGCTTATTTCTAGAATCAATACGGCACATTCAACTCATATTCCTTTGTACCCTAAACCAAAGTTGTTATTTGTATAAATAGAATAATGAAGTATGTAAAGGGAATATAGCCTTTAGGCAAGAGTTAAATAACCCATGTGTGAATTGTGATGCTTGTAAGTATTCAATGCATTTATAGTGTCAATCGACATATTTGCTAGTTTTTATTTTCTCTCTATGACAAGAATAGATTAAGGGTGACAACGAGTCGGACAGAACCGGCTTGTCCTTTGGCTCGTGTGGACACGACCCGAGTAGGCTAGTAATTTTTTTTTGTTTTTCAAAGAAATTAATACAATGAGTAACAAAATGAATCAACCCATGAGCTCAAGATGAGCCGGCTAGCGAAAAAAATTCAAGCTTGACTTGTCTCAATACGAGCCCGAGCTGAGCCGGCGAAAGGTTCAACCCGTTAGCCACCCCTAGAATAGATCATTGTAATTATTAGTTTTCAATCAAGGTTCTTGATAAATTTTAAAGACATGATTCAAATGAATATACGTGGTTTATCTTTAAGAGCTTAATTCTTTTAAAATAAACATGATAACATGGTATCAAAGCTACACAAATGAACTTGGTTCCACTCTTCTCGCCACCCATTTATAAAATTGTGCACTATTAGAAAATGAATTCGATCTAAACGTCAAGGGATAGGGATGTATTGCAAAGGAAATTTGAGTGGCTACACGTCCTCATGTGACTATGGTCATGGGAAGGCCATTAAATGTTAACTATCGATCTCTAAACTTTAACCTTGAGATTCTCACATTCTTATTAGCAAATGCATTTTGGGACTTTAATGAATGGCCAAACTCAGTGAATGTTGGATTCCCTCACGTTTCTTGCTATTTTATTATATAACTATACCTACATGCATATGTGCCAAGTTTTTATTTTCAACAATTAGAAAATCTCACTGTATAAAGTTCAAAGAGAAAACGACAAACTTCCAAGCAAAACAATAACTAGTGACTAAATGTCCCCAGGAAATATTTGGCTTTCATTGTTGGAAATTAAAAAAAAAAAGGGAAAACTTTGAATGGAGAAATTGTCCTTATTTTTAAAAGAAAATTTTAAATTTTTTAAAGTTTACAATATATGTGATTATCTTCTAATTTAAAAAACTTGTGTTCTAAGAGTTCTCTTTTATGCATCTTTTCTTCTTATACGTTTTCTTTGTGAAACAATTCGAGTACTTTCTTGATGAATGATAATCTTTTGAAAGGTCGTGAATTTTTTTCAATGAATAACCACGTTCAAAAGCTATAATATCTTTCGATTATTAAAAATCAATTTATGAATTCTTCTCCCTACATTATACAAATATTCTCTTCCCAAATCACGTCGAATGTATTTTCAAATCCAAAGTTCTATTCGTTGGTTCATTTGCGATGGTAGTGCTAAGTACTTCAGACGAAATTTGTTTTATGCATATGCTCGAAGTCCAGCATCACGATAGAAAAGTTGATGAAGAATGTAGTTGAAAAATTGTAAATCCATAAAATGTGCAGTTAAAATTAACCATCGACTTTAACTTAGAATTTAATCCAGTTTTTTAGTTGAATCAAACAACATTATCTTTGGGCATTTTTAAATATCATCAGTGCTCGTTTTTTTGTCTTCATCATTTGCTCAAGATTTGAAAAATGTCGCAAATTGTAAGCTTTAATGATTTACACAATTACACGCCAAAAGTATTCCTATAAATCCTTTTAAGAATTTATCAATATTCAGCTAATATTTTTAGTCTGTAAAATATTCTTTTCTTGACAAGCTCCTGACCCTTGACAGGCATGCTTGTTCTCTTTATACAATAAAGGACCGAGTAACTTTTCTTAGACTGGCAAACTGAAAAAAAAATCAGTTTCTAGCATTAGAAAGCAAGAAATTATTAGGCAGAGAAGAAACATACTGAAATCTTGTCCCCAGAACACCTCCATTGCTAAAACTTAGCAGGGTTTTCTTGTCTGATTTTTTGCTGCATATAATCAATAGAAATGACAAGAAATGGAGAGGGTGCATTTCGGATTTTCACATTTTTCTGCTTCTGGAACAGTGCAATCTGCTTGCTTTCTTCTACAGGTGTAAACTTTGAAGGTAAAAAGGATTATTTTTTTTGTCTTAACATTAAGAGGGCTTAATGTTTTATCTTCTAAAGTTAAAGTATTCTCATGGGGTTTTTTTTTCTGTAATTAGTCCAAGCTTTAATGGGGATAAAAGCTGGTTTGATAGATCCTCATGGTGTTCTTGATAATTGGGACGGTGACTCTGTTGATCCATGTAGCTGGACTATGGTCACTTGTTCTGCTGAAAGTCTTGTTATTGGCCTGTAAGTCATGCCAAAACAAAACTAATTCTTTTACTGCATATTTTGAGATATCTTCAGCAGTTACATGTATTGAGAAAAAAATTAAGTAAATGTTGATAGATTGCCTTATGCAGAGGAACTCCAAGTCAGAATTTGTCTGGTATTCTTTCACCAAGCATTGGGAATTTAACAAATCTTCAAATTATGTAAGTAGAAAATGTTATTAAAGATAATGGTTCATAAATTTTGCATATTACGTTGCTGGTTTTAATGAATGAAATGTTTGCAGCTTATTACAGAACAACAACATAACAGGATCAATCCCAGCAGAACTTGGAAGACTCTCAAAGCTCCAGACTCTTGATCTTTCAGATAACTTCTTCACTGGTAGTATTCCGCCTTCTCTGGGGCACTTGAGAACCCTTCAGTACATGTAAGCATCAAAGATTGAGTTTGAGAAACTACGAAAAGGACTTAACAATGCGTTTGGTATGATGAACTGGAGACAACTGGACTTACAATATTAAGGATGAAAAAAAGTTAAAAATCTTGTTCATTGTCATGTGCAGTGCTAGGAATAACTAACCAAACATGCTCTAATGGATGTTTCTTAGAGAGGATTCAATAGCAGTGGAGAGCTGAAAAAGAAAATCGTTTTCTTTAATTTGTCCAGTTGTGTCTAGTACTACGCACCAAACATGAACTAAATGTATTGCTGTCTTGATCTCAAGTGGTGTATTTTTCTGAATTAGGAGGCTCAACAATAACAGTCTAATTGGAGAGATTCCAATGTCACTAGCCAACATGACGCAGCTTTCTCTCATGTAATTTTTCTTTGGCATCTTGCATAGACTACTGATTTTGGTTCAAGTTTTTGATGACATGATCACGTCAAGAACGTTTCTTAAATTCCTTATGTTTGTTTATTTTAGGGACTTGTCATTCAATAACCTGACGGGCCCTTTACCCAGATTCCCCTCCAAGACTTTCAAGTAAGCTAAGTTCACAGTTTTATAACTCCCTATCAGTATATGTTTCTGAAAGAACTAGGATTGATGAATTTCTATCAACGTTTTTTTTTACTGTCATTTTGCAGTATTATTGGGAACCCTTCAATATGCCCAACAGGGTCAGAGCCGCCGTGCCATGGAATAACATTAATGCCAATGTCGATGACAATGAACAATTCAGAAAGTACGGAAAAAGACTTGCTACACATTATTAATATTTTCTTATATTTTGAACTATATTAAAGTTTTTTACTGAATTACTCTGTTCAAATTTTTTGTGTACATGACTTTTTTCTCCACTCTTCCAGTGGCTGCTTTGTCTTCTGGGAGACGAAAAAGCCACAATTTTGCACTTGCCCTTAGTTCGAGCATTGGGTGCATTGGTTTGCTTCTCCTCGGATTTGGGCTGTTTCTGTGGATGCGACGAAGGCAAAAACAGCAGAAGAATTTTGATGTTAAAGGTTTGAGAAAGATATTGGAAGTTGACTGATAACATAAGCAATAAAAATAGTTTGTTCATGTTGCCAATTATTATCTTTGTTGGTAATTTCAGACAAGCATCAGGAGGAAATTTCTCTTGGAAATTTGAGGAGGTTTCAACTTAGGGAACTTCAGATAGCAACCAACAACTTCAGCAGTAAAAACCTTCTGGGAAAAGGTGGGTTTGGAAATGTCTACAAGGGGTATCTTCTAGATGGGACTGCCGTGGCTGTAAAGAGGCTGAAAGATGGCAGTGCCACTGGAGGGGAGAGACAATTTCAGACAGAAGTTGAGATGATAAGCCTAGCAGTGCACCGGAACCTTCTTAGGCTATATGGATTCTGTATGACTGCCACAGAAAAGCTTTTGGTGTACCCATATATGTCTAATGGAAGTGTTGCTTCTCGACTCAAAGGTAATATACTGAACAAGTTTTGAACATTCTGCTGCAATTTTAGAATCATTTTGTTTTGAGGTCATTTTCTTGGACCGTTTAGAGTCTGATTGTACTGTTCACTTATCCTCTCAACCGTGGATTGATTTATTATAGGGTATATATGGCATTCATATCTTTGTATTAGATCACCTTTGTTTCTTACGCTATATGAAGGAATATGGGAGAGTCATTATTTCTGCTAGATAAAAATGTGAGGAAAATCTTAATCGGCTTTATTAAATTGAAAATTCTAACCGTATACCTCGTGCTCAAGTAGTTATATTATAGTTCACTTGGAGAGAGCCTAGCCCATCTTACCCCTCATGACTTTTTGTCGCATCCTTAGGATTCGAACTCAAGACTTAGTCTCTCATAAGATAGATGTCTTGAGTACAAATCCTAGATGATGTGATTGAAAGCTGTGAATGGTAAGATAAATTAATCTATTTCAAAACGGATAGTACGTATGATATAACGGTTTAGACACGATGTCTGGGTCGTTACAAAAAAAGGGAGGGAATCTTCTCTTTCAAAGATTTCTATCACGTCCCCAAAATCCGAACCCATGACTTCTACATGATGAGATACTTAAATTTTATTCTAGTAGAAATCCGTGAGGGGAAGCGGACAATAAGTAAGAGAACCGGGCACAAGGCTTGGGTCGTTACAAAAAATACACTTTTTTAAGGACACAAGCCTCGTGTCCAAATTGTTATATCATATGTACTGTCTGTTTTGAGATAACCTAGCTTATCTTACCACTCACTGCTTTCTTTAACGTCATTCAGGATTCAAACTAAAGGCATTTGTCTTATGAGATATTTAAGTTGAATCCCAATACCATGAGTTAAGTTCTCCCAAAACGGATAATATTATGATATAACAGTTTAAACACGAGACCTAGATCGTTATTAGCCAATCAGTATTAGGATTCAATTTAAGTCTCTCATAAGACAGATATGTCTTGGGTTCAAATCCTGGAGGACACTACAAAAAATCGTGAGAAATAAGATGGACTAAGCTCTCCTAAATCAGACAATACGTATGATATAATGTCTTGGACACAAGGTTTGTGTCGTTACAAAAATTCTATTGCGAAGTTGATGTAACTATCATATTGAGGATAAACCACTATAAACCTGTGTTTATGTGAGTGCATTTCTCTTTTCCGTTTCCTCCATCATTGCTCTCGGGATTGTGGTCCCTAACACATTTAATTTGGACAGCAAAACCAGTCTTAGACTGGGGCACAAGAAAGCGAATTGCATTAGGAGCCGCAAGGGGACTGCTATATCTCCATGAGCAATGTGATCCAAAGATAATTCATAGGGATGTGAAGGCTGCAAATATACTGCTTGATGACTATTGTGAAGCAGTGGTGGGAGATTTTGGGTTAGCAAAGCTTTTGGATCACCAGGATTCACACGTTACGACAGCAGTACGGGGCACTGTAGGGCATATAGCCCCCGAGTATCTCTCAACTGGCCAGTCTTCTGAGAAAACAGATGTTTTTGGATTTGGGGTCCTTCTACTTGAACTGATCACGGGTCAAAGAGCTCTTGAATTTGGCAAAGCAGCTAATCAGAAAGGAGCAATGCTTGATTGGGTGAGCATACAACCCTTTATTGTTTTCTTATTTTCAAACATCAATTTTCCAAGTGACATTCACCTGCACCTGAATCTTATAAACACTACACCAAATTCGGATTTCTATGATGGCGAAATCAAAATGGACACTCAAAAATCCACATAATGATCAATGCATTTTTTAGCTGTCACAGTAGGCATCAGTTAGCACTGCGTTAACTTTGGAACGTATCCTGATAAATTTGATTTGTCCAATAAACTTATCTGGGGCATTTCTTAGCCGTCACAGAATGCATTAGTTCGAGCTGTTCGAATTTTATAATTTATCTTAATATATTTGATTAGTCCTGTAAAACTTATCCAATGCTAAAATATGTCTCAGGTGAAGAAACTTCACCAAGAGAAGAGACTCGAATTGCTGGTCGATAAAGATTTTGAAAACAACTGCGATATGATAGAGCTAGAGGAAATGGTTCAAGTGGCTCTCTTATGCACTCAATATCTTCCAAGCTACAGACCAAGGATGTCGGAAGTTGTTCGAATGCTTGAAGGTGATGGACTAGTTGAAAGATGGGAAGCATCTCAGAGAGTACAAACGAGCAAGTATAAAACACAAGAGCTCATCTTATCAGAACGATATTCAGACCTCACAAATGACTCTTCATTACTCGTACAAGCCATAGAGCTCTCTGGTCCAAGGTAAGGCAATTGCTTACGTGATACAGAATTAGACTTTGGAAAGGAGAAGTTTATAGTTAAAGTGTTTACAAAAAGCAAAGATCATTATTACTATTATAGTTTGTATAACAGTGGAACATCAAAGTCTCAAAGGGCTTTGATTTTTCTTTCTCACTGTATAGAGTTATATCTTTTCCTGAAAAATTATTTTCTTGCTGGATAATACTGAAGCTCGAAGTGTAGTTGAATTTAATGCCTGCGCGGCTATGTATTAGAAGGGACATTTACAATCTAGCAATTCCTTGGTAAAAAGAATGTTACGAATTGAAGAACTTGAATAAAAAAGGTCACCTTACCGATCAAATATTCAAGCAGTAGAACAGAAACATGAAATTAAAAACTTAAGGATTAAGTGCTCAAAAGCAACGTGTTCTTAAAAGTTACATCTACACAAGAACTTATGAGGAAATTATCCGCGTTTGTCTTTTGATTCTTACGTTCCAGCTATATGGAAGCAAGATTATGCACCTAGCAATAGCACCAAGATCACGACTGCTCAATGTTTTTGTAGGGGGGAGAGAACGCAAAGAAGAGATGTCACAAATGCATCATTACATCAACGAATTGTAACAAAAGTTGTAGGGTGTTCTCGAGGGTATCTCTCATTAAGTGGGAGGAACTCGACCAGCTATGGGGAATAATGCTATTTAACATCACTGCACAACACCAGCCTAGGAGGTACCATACGATAGGTCCAATTAAAGGTAAAAGTAAGTGGTTCATTTAATTGTGCCCCTTATGTAATGCCAACATTAGTGCCACATAAACATCAGTGATATTAAATAGCATTATGAGGGGCCAAGGTTGTAGCGAAGAAGCGGACCAAGGCACTGAGAAGGATTTAGGGCCGACAACACCCAAGGGAAGAATGGTTGTACACCAATTTAGAGAAGGAGACCGACCCTAGGGTGCCCTTGATCTAGATTTTCGATTTGGTCGTTAGGTGACAATTACAGGCCTAATATTGACCCCATGGTGAATTGGTAGTTGAGAAGTCGTTGGATTGGTTGAGTGAGCTGGCATTGAAGACTAGACTTCAAGGATGGTAAGACAAAAAAAATGACAACAGTCGAGTTACATTATTTCAATGGTAATAATTACCCCACCACATTTTTATGGATTGTGCTACAACGGCGCCCTCCCAATAGGGGGCCACCATTTGGCGATTTTGGACACTTTTTTGTAACCCATTTTGTACATCAAGAATTATCCCATTTTTATTTGCTACATTAAATTCTAATTGCACTAGTACCTCAATACTTTATCATTGTAACAATTATATACCCAACTTTTTTTTTTATCACATTATTTGTCTTCAACTTTTTATTAATTAGCACATGTTATCTTTAATAGCGGTTTCCTTAAAAGAAGTCCATGAGAGAACGTAAAACAACTTATATGCCTTTCATATTTCAAAAAAACAAGTATACAAAAAAATATCTTCCCCTCATTTGTAAGCATACAAATAGAATATTTTGGCATAATCATCGTCAAAGATGCTGTATAAATCCATGGAAAATTGAAGATACGAATTCCACAAAAAAAGTTAGGTATATAAGTTCTATAATGAACAAATGTTGAGAGACATTGATACTCAATAAATCTTAGAGTTGGGTACTCGGATCTGAATATAGTAGATATGTTTATCCGACAATAGAAAAATGAAATCTGGAAGCCATTTCCATGAACTCGTTACTTTATAGTCTTTCTCTAATAAATATGGAGAGAATTTTACTTCGTGCTATGATTAGGGCGGGACAAAACTCCCGATCCGAACCAGATTGAACCGAACTGAACCGAACCGAATCGAATCGAGCGGTTCTTCATAAGTTAAATACCCAAATGGATAACCGATGGGTTTGGGTCGGTTCTAGAACAAGAACCGAAAAATCGAATCTCAATAATTTTTAAAATTTTTTACATTGAATTAATTAAATTATTTTAGTTTTTTCTAAAAAAAATTTGCAAATTAACTAATTTAGTGATTAATGTTCCAACTCCCAAGCCAAGTTCATGCTTAGCTAGCCCAACCCAACTCAATTTCTAAATTCAATTTTTTGGTCCAATTATTAATTTCATAGTTAGCCCAAAATAAGCCTTTTGTTGCTATCAATCCACCGAAAGTATTACCTCCAACCGACGAGAAATTCACACCAATTGCCGAGTTCTAGGAGTTTATCCAAGAGTACTTTCTAAGCCATTTCATTCAATATAGATAATTAACATAAATATGTTAGTTCTATATTTTATAAGTACACATTACTATTTTTTAAACCTACTCAGAAATTAATATTTTGTTTTTTTACAGAAAAAATTCTACTGGGTAAAGGCACATTGGAAGATCAATTCGAAAAATCAAAAGNTTTTTAAACCTAATTAGAAATTAATATTTTGTTTATAGAAAAAATTCTATTGGGTAAAGGCACATTGGAAGATCAATTCAAAAAATCAAAAATTTTGGTATGTGTCTTGTGACAACTGCAACAAATTATCCAACGCAAACTTTGGAGAAGTTCACAAATGTCGATTCCGTAAGTGTGAAGATGCAAAAGCCATCCCAAGATAATTTACACCATTCAACGTATATTGAAATTTTACCTAATGCTACAACATAGTTCAAAACTTATATAATATATGCTTTGCAAAAAAATCATTTTCAGAGCAAATGCTTTCGTGCACCTACAAGACAAATCTAGATCATTAAATGCAAGCATCATAGGAAACGCTGTAGAAACATTATTACAAACTGCTGGTAATGCCATAATGACCCATTTCGAAAAGGTACAATCCAAGTTCTAACGTGCCTAAATATTATTTTTTTTACACTTAAATATTTGCTATTTAAACATATTTGTCATAATGCAGGAACCAGGTGTAGACATTAACAGTTTTATAAAAACTGAAAGTGAAATAGATTTGCTATTTTATTTGAAAGTGACACAAAAGCGGCAAAACCCTTCTGAATGTCGTTTTGAAATTATCTTTGCATTCAACTCTTCAGAGACAATAATTGATGACCAACCTTTAATTGCAATGAATGAGACAAATCATTTGGCTAACATAATTACTGTGAGCAATTCAGCTGAATCAGAAGACAACGTAGATAACAAAGCCACAAAAAGCAAAGGAAAGACACATAACTCAACTACTGAAGCGTTCGGAAATACCCAGGCAGTAACTGGAAAAAATCCAAAAAGGTCTCTCTTTCGATCAGATGATACTGTTCAAACAGATTCGAAGCCATAAAAGAAGGCTCACAAAGGTTCTGAAATCAGTGACAGAGCAATCTCCCCACGCTAAAAAAAATATGAATGAAGTTTACTTTTCTTTTGTAGCAATAGGCAGTAAAAACGACCCCACCTGAAATGTCTGTGTATAGAACTCTCATGCAGAAGTTTTTCAGTTAAAAATAAGTTATTACTTTTGAGACTAATAGGTGAAGAGGTTGTTTTGGGGTTTTGTTTTTGCAAATGTGAAAATTATAAGGAACGTTGTCATCTGCTATTGTATCCTCTTTGTATACGTACTATCGTTGTATATAAACTTTTGTATTTCTGTGTCTTTACAATTTATTCATTTCGTATATTGAAATTTTAACTTTAAACATTTTAAGTAATTTCATAATGGTTTTTGTTAAAAATTTGAATATTTTTACACTATAAATAAAAATTGTTTCTGTTCCATTCTATCTCCTTGTACATTTCAAAGATTTACTACTCCATGCATAATTTTTAAAAATAAAATTTCATTTAAAAGTCATTTCAGATTATATTTATTAAATATAAATCCATAGTGGATAAAATTAAAGTTTGAGTAAAGGTTTTATATCTTTAAAATTAAAGGCATTGGTGTTACAAGTTCATTGATTCACGAATAAAGTTTTTGCTGCACGGAAAGTTACCTCTCCATGCACCACGAAATAACAGAATCAATTGACTCCGTCATATACGAGAAATTCGCCTGTCCATGCACGACGGAGTCACTGTCCGTGGTACACGGAAATTTCACCTTCTGATCCACTCCCCGTGTGCCACGGAGAGATCTCTTCGAGGTGCACGGAGAGTTCTCTGTGGCGCACGAAGCAAATGCTCCGCACAGCACAAAGCAGTTGCTCCGTAATGTGTGGAGCGATTATTATTATTATTATTATTATAAATACGGTCATTAAAAATATTATTTTTTCCTCCCTGTCGAGGGCGTTGCCCTCGAATCCCCACGAGGGGCGCTACCCCTGAGCCCCTTGAGAGGCGCCACTTGTCAATTTGGTAAAAAAATATATAACT
>CAIGRR010454684.1:0-14762 GCA_903798365.1 Fraxinus sp. 1973-6204 | reverse complement strand
TTTACACCCCACTCACATTAGGAGATGGGAACCACGAGCCGCCATTTTAAAACTAACACGGACCCGCACACATTGTGAGGGGTACACCATTCGGTATGTACAAGGGGATTTTCCCATATTTTTTTGGGTGGGAGGTGAGTAAGGATGGATTGGATGTGCAGTATGTACCAAGCGAAGATAAATTGACTGGACGTCTGGATGTGTAATAAATTTTAAGTAGATGGGAGAAAATTGTTTACAATGTTCACTTTTACGATATCACGATGAGGATTATTCAAGCCTCCAAGTAGAGTGAAATGGTGCGTCTCACATGAGAATTCTCAAGCTATTGCATCTAATTCCATCAGCAAAGGGGTAATGGTTATTGTTCTTTAACACATAATGGCTCGTGAAAATTTTCTCACGTTGTGCTTGGAGTAGTGAANGCCTCCAAGTAGAGTGAAATGGTGCGTCTCACATGAGAATTCTCAAGCTATTGCATCTAATTCCATCAGCAAAGGGGTAATGGTTATTGTTCTTTAACACATAATGGCTCGTGAGAATTTTCTCACGTTGTGCTTGGAGTAGTGAATTTTTGCTGTTGGGTTGTAAACGATCTTGTTTTTTTGTAATACTGCTCCATCAAGATTTTTAGAACATTATTAGACATTGACGCTGAACAGATTGGCGAAAAATGATTTATGTAGCTGGCTTCAAATTTATAAAAAAATGATTTTTCTGCTGTATAAAACGTTTATGGAGAGAGGTTTGAGGAATTCAAGCAAATAGTTCCACATACTGTTAATCGCAGCTTGAATAGCTATTTCACAAGGTCGAGACTATGCAAGCAGTGGCGGAGTCAAAAAGACTAGTGAGGAGAGGAGGGAATTGTGAATGATTATAGTTGGTCTACAAATATTCAATGGCCAAGTTGCTCGATGTGATTTTTGTGTTTTTGCTTGTCCATAATTATTTGAGTATTAGGTTTGAGGATTCATATAAAATATGCAACTGTGGAAGTAAAAGAAATTGTACACAAGGAAGCATGAATCATTGTGGGGAAGATTTCCTAATAATGTCGTTTTGACATTGTAGCACATATCTTTATTCATTGGTTTGTGTTAAGAACGAGGAACTAAAGGGATGGGTCATAGGAGCGGAGGTCGGAAATGTCCGGCCAGCCGAGGCCACAACTTGCAGCCTGCTTAGCTGTGTGCTGCTGTGGCAAACAGGCTTTTCAGCCTCTACTTTGCTGGCGTGCTAGTATTGGGTTAGTGCATAAACGTCGATAAACATATTTCTTCATTCCATTGTATCCTAGAGCAAGTTTGGATCCTTGTTTACTCATTCGGGAGGGACAAATATGTTCACAAGGAGAGCGTCAAACACCCATCTGGAATCTACTGAAACTTATTTTTAGGGTTCAGTTCGAATCTTCGAGCTATTGCAAGGCATTCCCACCAACAATCATGTCATTTTTTTATGCTTATTTGATCCTTGTATTAGATACACGATAGCTGCAAGTAACTCAAGACCATTGAACATTTGTTACGCTCTTTATGTAAAATTTTATTGAACTATAGAGGCTAAAATATTAAGTTTAACATCATTTGAAGTCTAATATCCATTTGATGGTCTAGTCGTTTGGGTTTAACTTTGAAGGTGATCCTTGATTGAGTGGAAGAAGAGTATGTAGCAGACGTTAGATAAGTTTGGGATACCGACCCTGTTTAGTTCAGTTGAGTGTTGTATTTCATAATTTTGGCTGTCGTAAAGTGCATACTGTGTCATGACTATTAAATTTCTACTGCTTGAGGATTGAGCTATCTAATCTTTAATCTTGACAGCGAGAGGAAGGGAGAAACAATTTACGTAATTTTGATGTGGGTGTCAGAAGGGTTATTCATATATAATTTCTCACCCATTTAAGCATTGATTACTACTCCATGGCCGTCTCTGTCTACATAATGTAATTGCAAATTTATACTACCGTTTGTCTTAAATTGAATATTCATTGCATTGCAAACTTTCTCAGGTGAAAAATTGTATATTCCAATTGCTTCGTTATGCTTGTTTAAATTTCATTAACCGTTCATAAGAGAAGTGTCTGTTTTTCTTCCCTGCATTAATATTTAATGCCGGTATTGGCAGAGGAAGGGTATAGTGTAGTGCTTCCAGAGGAATTGCAGACTGGGAAATGGAATGTTTACAGGTTGATCTACTTATAAATTTTTCCATCTGCTTTTTCTTGACCTCGTAACCAAGATACAGTTCTTTTGCAGATCGCGACGTGAACCTTTTAAGCTTGTGGACAGATTTGTTGATCATCCCAAGATTGCTACCTTGCATGATAATTTTGTGTGAGTAACCTTGAATACATATGGTTAAATTCACCTTAGTTGTCCTTTAAAGTTGACACTCTTTCTTTCAATAACATTCATCAAACCATCCTTTTCTACTTCCTGAGCATAGGCATGCAGTTGAAACATTCCGCGACTATAAATACTTAGGCACTCGAGTTCGGGAAGATGGGACCATAGGGGAGTAAGTTTCCATTTCAACTAAATACCTTCTCTCTCTCTCCTTCTTTCTTCTCCTCCTTTTTTTTTTTTTAAATCTTCTTTATCCATATGGTGTCATGTTATAGATATCAGTGGATGACCTATGGGGAAGCAGGTGCTGCACGATCAGCTCTTGGTTCAGGTCTGGTTAAACACGGGATAGCAAAGGCAAGCTACTCGAGCAAAAATATTTTATTCGTTGCATATTCTTTTTACGGATTAACTATAGTTCTTGTATTGAAAGGCCTTTTTTAAAATTAAAAGCCACTGAAATTTTCGTTTGTATAAAAACTGAATTACTATTAGTTGCCGACATTCCTTTATCTGATGGTTCTGTTTACAGGGATCCTCTGTTGGAATATATTTTATCAACAGGCCCGAATGGCTGATTGTTGATCATGCCTGTTCTGCTTATTCACTCATTTCAGTTCCTTTATATGATACTCTTGGTCAGTTATCAGAGAATTTTGAAGTCATTTTTCTCCATATGGTCCGAAACCATGATGTAGAATTATTTTTTGGTTCACTATGCAGGTCCGGACGCTGTCAAATATATTGTGAATCATGCGGCTGCACAAGCTATATTTTGTGAGCCTCAAACGTTAAACATTGTGAGTTTTAGTATTCTAATTATTTTTTGTTTCTCTTGGTCATCTAGGAAGGTATAATGCAAAAGATACAACTTTCCATAAGCTCAGAAGTTAGTGTATCTTTAAAACTTTCCATAAGCTCAGAAGTTAGTGTATCTTTATGTGATTTTAAATCCATCTTTTAATGTTATCAAGAATTTTAGAGTCTGTTATGGATGCGATTTGATAGTGAACAAAATTTTCATTGGTAATCATTTCTAGATAAGTAGAAAACAGCACAATGGCACAATTGGACAATCTCTAGCTTTATGTTTTTTCTATCATTTTTTTTTTCTTTTTTTTTGAGGGTTCTATTTTCTTATTTTTGCACTTGAGTTGCAGCTGCTGAGCTTCTTATCTGAGATTCCTACCGTACATCTCATTGTTGTGAGCACACTTATCCCTTCCTGTCTTTTTGGTCATGACACACATTATGATGATAACTCTCCATTTTCTTGATAAAAGAGTGAAATTCTCCTTAAGTGCTTCATTTGCTTCACTGTTTTTTAGGTGGTTGGAGGGATTGATAGCCAAATGCCATCACTTCCATCGGCAATAGGAGTCGAGGTTATATCATACTCAAAATTACTTAGTCAAGTGAGTTATCTCTAATTCTCTATCCGCTTTACTTTTCAAGTTATTCGTTGATGAATTTACACCATACAGTTTCCTAAGCAGTTCTCTTCTGCACATGAAGCAATATTTGTTGTCGTAAAAATTTCTTGTAGGGCCTCAGCAGCCTCGAATCCTTCTGCCCACCAAGACCCGACGATGTTGCTACAGTATGCTACACAAGTGGTACAACTGGAACACCGAAGGTATTTTATTTTAGAGGCTATCAGATTATTAATTTTCCAATTTAAGTAGATTAAGTGTGTAATTATTTTGGTAATTATGGAAAGGGAGCTGTGCTGACCCACAGAAATTTGATTGCCAATGTTGCTGGTGCAAGTATGAGCATCAAATTATATCCCTCTGATCTGTGAGTATAAAGTTTGAACACCCTATTTGTTTTGTTATTAGTTCAATCAGATACATTCTACTTTTCACTCAACATTCCAGGTTAGAGTAAAATTTCACTCCCTTCTTGCCAGTTATATATCATATCTTCCTCTGGCACACATCTTTGAACGGGCTAACCAAATATCAGTGGTATACTTTGGAGGAGCATCTGGATTTTATCAAGGAGTATGAAACTCAACTTCGCACACTTTCTTGTGTTCTTTTGTTAAAATATAACTTGGGGCGATTTTTTCTATCCCAAAATAAAACATAATATCAGTAAAACATTGTATTACGTAATTCCTTCGCTATTAATTGTTCTGTGTTCAGTACGTCTCGAATTCTTGTTTCCTAAAACTTTTTTGCTGAAAAATATGATTCTTCGTTTCCAAATCAATAAATAATTTTTTATTTCTTTTTGGGTGGGGTGGACGGTTTACTCATTTCTGTATGCATGAAGGAAACTTTTAGCCTTTCTTGTTTATTCAATAATCAAAATTCCATTGTTGTGCCCGAAAAAAAATTTATTTATTTATTTATTTTGCAATAGTTAGATCTCGCTATATGTATTTGCAGGAAAAGAGGCTTGATTAGTAGAATCAGAAATTTTATTGATATCATGGATGATTACTAGAAGATATTGTTGTCATTGAACTTTAATAACTGATAATTGTTTTCCATTTGTAGGACAATTTGAAATTATTGGAGGACATGGCAGTTCTAAAACCAACTATATTTTGCAGCGTTCCCCGGTTGTACAATCGGATATATGATGGGTAAACATGTTCACTGTGTTTAAATACCGCAATTTCTACTCATGCGAAAATCCAACCGAATGCTTTTTTACAGAGTCATGAATGCTGTGAAGTCGTCCGGTGGTCTCAAGGAAAGACTATTTAATGCCGCCTACAAAGCTAAGAAGCAAGCAATACTTAATGGTAATATCGTTTGGTTGCTATATTTACATGCATCTAGCATGCTAGGCTCCTTTGTGGCCTGGATTTGCTGTTGTCAGCCTTCTCTTACAAAGAACTTGTTGTAAGACTTATTTTCAGTAAATAAATGTGTTCCCCCTTAACAGTTTAAACTTTTTAATGAGGTGACACATTTATACTATCCCACTCTCACCCTTTGGCCATTTATAATAATAGATTCACGTGATTGTTTCAGGCAAGAAACCATCACCCATGTGGGACAGGTTGGTATTCAATAAAATAAAGGGAATGCTAGGAGGTCATGTTCGTAACATGGTTTCAGGCGCCTCACCCTTGTCTCCAGAAGTCATGGACTTTCTGCGAGTGTAAGTTCAATCTCTTGTATGTACTAGCAGGAAACATTGCATCATTGGTCCCCCACCTATTGCTCAGAGTAGCAAATTGGTTTTCCATCGTTCATTATAGTTGCACAATCAGTCTCCAATGATGAAAACCGCCAAAACTTTGTTAAATTGCCATGCGAACCTCATGAAAAATGCCTCACTGCTCAAAATGCCCAACTCAAGTTGGAAAAACAAACCTAGCTTCATAAAGTTGGACACGTGGTGGAAAATGACTATTTAAAGGAGTTTCAGACGGCTTCCATGCTGACTCCTTGTGCAATTATGATGAAAGGTTAGGACCAACTTGCTACTCAGGCTAATTATGGACCAATGGTACAATTTTCCCTACGCTAGCATGGGATTCTACTGGTTAGCTGGCAAATTGACAAGTTTGGGCTTTCAGGTGCTTCGGTTGTATAGTTGTAGAAGGATACGGAATGACAGAGGCTTCTTGTGCTATATGCATTATGGACGAGACCGATATGTTATCTGGTCATGTCGGGGCTCCTTGCCCTTCTTGTGGTGCGTGTTGTGCATATAAAAAATTATTTTTTTTTCTTTCAATAATGTAGCACTTATGCTGAAGAAACTATATATTTCATTTTTCAATGTCAGAAATAAAGCTTGTAGACGTTCCAGAAATGAACTATACGGCTGAGGACCAGCCCCATCCTCGGGGTGAG
This sequence comes from Fraxinus sp. 1973-6204, assembly GCA_903798365.1. Lineage (NCBI taxonomy): Eukaryota > Viridiplantae > Streptophyta > Magnoliopsida > Lamiales > Oleaceae > Fraxinus > Fraxinus sp. 1973-6204. Next base: position 8,590 of record CAIGRR010454684.1, on the reverse strand, counting down.
ATATGTGTACGGGGCCCCATTGTGTTCCAAGGCTACTACAAAGATGAAGTCCAGACGTACATGCTTTTCTTTTTGTTATGTTGATCTCAATATTTGCACTCACCTAAAGTTCATGTTTAGTATGTAGAATTGGACTAGATTGGACAATATTTTGTATAAGATTTTTTTTTTTTCCTCCTTAATACTGTCTAATGTTGTCCAATCCTCCCAACTAAACACTAAAATGTTTAAGTCAAAGGCTTATGATGATGCAATAAACTTTTCCAGGAAGGAAGTAATTGATGAGCAGGGATGGCTTCATACTGGAGATATAGGTTTGTGGTTGCCCGGAGGTAGATTAAAGATAATTGATAGGTAAGAACTCGACATTTGGTGATTACTTTTGAGGAAATGTCAAAGAATAAGAACATAACTGATGACGATTAACCTCAAAGAAATTAAAGGGGGGATATTTTTATGCCTATGGCCAATATTAAAATAGAATATCGTTGATTAATAGTTCAATGTATGCTAACCAACTTTAGGTCAATATTTTTTTGTTCTTGTGAGAATTTTACGGCAATTGTGTTGTATTTAACCTCAGTTTGATGAGAATATTATGGAAATTGTTAATTACTGTTTTTCACTTGACAGGAAAAAGAACATATTCAAGTTGTCACAGGGGGAGTACATTGCGCCTGAGAAAATAGAAAATGTGTATGCAAAATCCAAGTTTGTTGCACAGTGCTTAGTGTATGGTAAGAATAAAATGTTGCAAAATTCTCTCTCTAAACACTTGGATTTCCATCTTAAAAAAGTTAACTTTATTAAGAGGAGTAGCTCAAGCTCTTATTTGTTTGTTAATTATCTCATGTTTATTCAATTGAAATTTATCCATTAACATGCTCCACAAGATGGTGACTCTTTCGAGAATATCGATCTTGAAATTCTTGAGCTTGTTTGAGTTTTACAGAGGTTGAATTGTATTTTTGAGTTTATTGGGCTCTAATACCATCTTAAAATTTGGGATTCCTTCTTAAAAGGTCGACCCTTTTAAGAAAGTAACCCAAGCTCGTATGTGTTGGCTATTATCTCATGTATATTCGATGTGGTATTTATCCTTAACACACACACACACACAAACTACTTACTTTTTGCATGTTTGTGTCGGTAGGTGACAGCCTGAAGCCTTCACTTGTTGCTATCATTTCAGTAGATCATGACATGCTAAAAAAATGGGCAGCAGCTGAAGGCATCGAGGCGAGTTCAAAGCTTGATTTATTATTTTTTTTTGCCATACACATTTATAGCTTCAAAGGTTATGACCCCCTTTGGTTTTTGCTGAAGTATCTGCAAAATCCTCGAGAAAAATGCAAGTTTCTGATTCTCATACGAAATGATGGCTTCAGGATTCTGTCATTGTAATTGGCGCAACATGAAATAAATATGGGAACTGAGGTTCTTAAATTTTTAGATTGGACTGATATTTGACACTTTTCATTAGTATCATGAAGAACAGTTACATCTTTTTTGAATCTTAAGAACTCCTCATATGTATTGGAAAAAAATGTGATTGGAATAGAAGGCCACGTGGCGAACGCGTGATCTCCTAATAATACATTTAGGGAGTTTTATGACATTTCTCTTTCCACCACCAATTATGTGGGATTTTTCCGCGTGCTGAGTGCAGTATGAAGACTTGAAACAATTATGTGTTGATCCACGAGCAACGGCTGCAGTCCTGGCTGACATGGATGCAGTTGCAAGGGAAGCTCAGGTATTATCAATGCATCAAGGTCATGTTTGGTATGCAATATAAGACAATGCAGCACATACAATGTTAACTTTTATTCTTGCTTAATACTACCGTCTAGTCTTATCTAGTCCACCTAACCGAATATATGAGTGCCATGAATAACATGTATGGGGCATGATCAAGGAAGAGACGCACTTGAGACTCATTTGCTAATCTATTTTATCTTGTCCAGTTGACCATACCAAGCATGTCTATAGAATAGTCATGCATTTGTATTTTCTTCAGTAGTTTCTTTTTATGTTTTCTGATGCATGTCAATCTCTAGCTGAGAGGTTTTGAATTTGCAAAAGCCGTGACTCTGGTGCTCGAACCTTTTACTCTCGAGAACGGGTTGCTCACTCCAACATTCAAGGCAAGTGCAATTTATCGGTGCATTATCATTTTATAAGATGCAAATTGCAAAGCTAATCTGAAAACTGCTGATTTTGTACTGTCCTTTCTCTCCCAGATTAAAAGGCCACAAGCAAAAGCATATTTTGCTAAAGAAATAGCAGACATGTATGCTAAGCTTTCAGCATCAGAGTTCTCTCCCCAAAAACCGATTTGAGACTTTTCATAGCTATATCGGAAATTACTCCCCCGTATTGCTTGACGTAAAGCAGATGTTGTTGAATCTTTTAAATTGTAGAAAAGAAACAGAAATAACCAGCATATCATACTGTGGATGAAAGTTTGTGAAACAGTTATACATGCAATCGTGCATGTAATAATATCAATCAAAAGGATAAGAATTTGTTTGGTTCAAATATAATAGTAATGTCCGTTGAATTTATTAATAGAATGACATAGGATATCAATCAAAAGGATAAGAATTTATTATAGCTTTGTGAAATTTCATGTAGAAATGTGTAGAGTTCTCTGTTTGATATGACTTGGTTGCTCACTATGAAATTTGAAATGGATTGTTTATTATTATGATTAACATTATTCAGAGATTGAATTGCACGTATACACACTATGTAATTTTTGAAATGCCTATCCTTTTCGAGATTACCTTTACAGATTAATGCGAAATTGGATGGATGAGTGGTAAACTGGTGGTGTCACCGTGCTTTGGATTGGTGGAAAGATTTGAAAAGTAAAATTAGTGCTCGTTTTACTTTTTAGCATTTTTTTAGTTATTAAAAAAAAATTTAATACTTCATATTTCACTCTATCTGTATAATGTCTTTTGAAGTTTGTGCACAAAATGTAATAATTATTAGTAACGATTCAGAATAGAAATTTGGATCGTTACAGTTGGTATTAAAATCGAGATTTACTTTTTCGTAGATTTAAGTAGTAAATTTCATGCATCTATTTGCCATATTTTCTTCTGAAATTCCAGTCGATTTTCTACTTATTTGAATTCCTTAAGGTTAATTATTTTTATTTTTGGTTTTGGACACTAATAGTAGATTTCAAATATACAGAGAATTCCCTAGGAAGATCATGTAACGATGATGTTTTATAACCTAGAAACCAATGAAGACAGCTTTCTGCACCTTCAAGTGCCAATACCCTTTTATCAGGGTACTTAGAAAACCATTTCATAAAAACAACCAAGTGAATTAGAGGCCATCACACTAATATTAGAAAATCAATAACGTTATTTTGTACGTTCGGGAGTTAATACCCCCTCACATGGGTGGGGCTTGCTATTATTTTCTTATACGTAGGCCCCACTGTATGTGATGGGGGTGTCATCCGAGGTATCAATTCGAATGTACACATAACATGATTGTTAGAAAGTTGTTGTCGATAATGATTTAACAATTTGAAAAAATATCTTTTACTTCATTAGTATAATAAATAAAAATAAAAAAGATATAGTAAGTTACCGATATAATATTATATCGGGAGAAAAAATTAAAAATAATGAAAGAATAAAGTTTTGTAGATGATGTCTCTACTTTGATAGAGAGAATTGAAGATTGAACACCAAAAAGTTAAATCACAGATATGCTTAGAATTAAATGTAAGATTGCAATGACTCATCTCACACGCGACAATGGATAGATTGAGTAGTTGACTAACGAACAATTGGAGAATTGGTGAATATGAATACTTTTTTAATAACGTAATTCTCGATGGCAAGATTTAGATAATTAAATCTATCTTCTTTTTTATAACTTAATTTATTTGTCGAAATACTTCAATTATATGATATCAAAAGTTTTTGGGTAAGTAGTTGGTGTAACTAAAACACACATTATAGTCCTTTGGCTTGGGATTAGGTGTTAATGGATATGACACTCACATTCATTCATTAAGTGAGCGCTATGATTATGACCCTTGACCTTTCTTTTGTTAAAACTTTAAGAAGATACCTTAAAAAGTGAATAAATATTGTTGGTGGATATGAGTCTCACATTCAATCGTTCAGTTTTTAAGATATCTTTTTCAAGTATCTTAAGAACTCAATAAATGATTAAATTATTCAAGTTTAACCCCTAATTTAACTGAACAAAATTTGCTAAAAATCAAATAAGAGAAAATAAATAACATTCAATTTTTGTTAATTTTTGCATGAAAAATCAATCAACTCTCTCAAGTACTCTTACAATAAATTATGTTCAAGCTAATGTCTATGAACTATTTATAATTGATCAAATCAATTTTTATCCACACTGTCTGTGGGATTCATAAGTACCACCCATTTATTCAACGTCCATTTGTTAGGTATTTATTATTTAAACATTTATAAAACGTTCTCAAACAAGCTCAATTATTAATCTCCCAGAAATATAAAATTTGTGCATTTCACGAACTAATCTAACTTGAGATTTTTATTTATTTTTTGAAAATACTCTTAAACTTGTCAGAAAGTGGTTCAAATTGCCCCAAGTACAGGGCTGAATTTTACCGGGGTCTTACAGGCCACTTACTGCCGAGCCGAGGCCCACCTCTGCAATAAAAAAAACCTATGGCCCCAGCCCCCAATGTATATAACCCGGCAGGGGCCTGTAAATTCGGCCTCTGTACTTGTAGCAGGGCTCAATTTATAAATGCTCGAAGGCCATGACATCAAAGGGGAAGGAAAAAATGATAACGAAAATGGTTAATATAACTGTTCGGTGCTTGGCTATGATAGTATGATGATCCATTTAGAAGAGGAAAGGATAAATGAAAATAGGGGAAAAACCCTATTTACCTCCTGATTAATTGGACTAGGTTTACCGTGTTTATTGATAAGAAAAATAGCGAGAAAATGCCTTAACGAGTATGGTGCAGTGATAAAGCAGAAGGGTTCTTTACGGAATATCAGAGGTTCGAATCCTTGCGGCAACTCGAATACAACATTATGTGTGAAGACAGATATCTTATGGAGACAAAGTCATGGTATACTCTGTCCCCTTCAAGAGTCTCATCTGCACGTTGCAAAGGGGGGCCACAGACCACAGGGAGAATAATTGCTTCCTAAATGTTCGGCCCCAAGTGTGTACAAATTTTGACCGCATCCAATTTACCGGTGTTAGAATTTGGGTGTGACCCAAATTTCTTGTTGAAATAATTGAAAAATTCTAATTCAAGTGCACGTTAAACAAAATTCTGCTTGAAATGCTATGGAGTTCTATGTTAAGTTGAAATTTTATTTTGGAAGCTCATTGAGAGTTGAAAATTGGTATTTGACTTGAAAAAGAGTTCGGGATGGAGAAAACAATTTGAAAAAAAATATTTTTTTTTTTGGGCAGCGCCGATCCCGACGCCGGGCGCCCACCTTGCTTGTTCTGCTTTTTTTTCCCTCCTTTTTCTTTTTGGACTCGATTTTTGGCATCTTACTTCATCAACAACTCTATTAAGAGGGTTTGGACGTCCCCTATATATTCCCTATAAATATTAGGTTCTTCTAGACAATTTTATAAGTGTGAGAAAATAGATTACTAGAATTATAGGATCCATTGTAATTTTCTCTCTTCTCCATTATTCTTGAGTCAATAAGATCTCGTAATTCCTCTATTATATTTCTTGTCTTTATTATTCTTTTGTTTGATCTAATACTTCATTATTTCTCATGTAACTTCAACAATTCATTCGGCGGTTTGTTTCATCAAGTGGTATTCAAACAATACATAATTCTTGTATTTCCAACATTGTTAACAGCGATTCGGGCATATTAATATTTCTTCTAATAAGAGATATTTTGGTTGTTTCATAACAAGTGGTATCAGAACGTTAGGTTCAGCAGTTCCGCAAGAGCGCAGGGTTTGATTTGTTCGAGATTTTTGTTCGGATAGCTTTCATGAAGTATGACATTCCGTTTTTGGATAGGAGGACTAGATTTTTACTATGACAGGTTAAGATGCGTATAGTACTCGCACAGTTGGATTTGGATGATGTGTTGATGGGAATTGACAAGATGCCCGTAATTTTGACCGCGGAGGGAAAATTACGAAAGAATAAGAAGACAGTTTCTCACATTCATCTTCATCTATCAAATATTATTCTTCAAAACATTTTGAAGGAAGTCTCAGCAGTTGTTCTATGGTTGAAGTTAGAACAATTGTGCATGACTAAAAGTCTGACGAGCAAGTCCAACCTCAAGTAGCATTTAAACTCTCATCGAATAACAGAATGAAGATCATTGGAAGATCATCTGGCTGTATTTAAAGAGATCGTCGCTGATTTAGAAACTTTAGAAGTAGAGTATGATGAAGAAGATTTGGCTTTGATCATATTGCCCTTCGTTGCCCGTTTTGTGTTCTTCATTTAGAGACACGGTCTTGTATAATCGTGATATTCTCACCATAGAAGGGTGTATGACGCTTTGTATTCAAAAGAAAAGATGAAGCATCTGGTTTTTTAGGCCAGAGATGGAGAAAGCTTGGTTGCTTATTGTGGTTCTGGAAGGGACAGATAAAAGTCTAAGTTCAGTAATCAGATTTGTAACTACTGTAAGAAGAATGGACACTTGAAGAAGGATTTGTACAAATTGCAGAATAAAGAAAAGTTGGTTGCAAGTCGATATGGAAAGCAATCAGATACTTCCGGCGAAGCAGACCTCGCGGAGAACATTGATGGAGATTTCTTAACTATTTCTGACGTCAAGTCTAAACCAAAGGAAGATTGGATTCTTAATTCACCATATGTGTTTCATATGTATCCTAATAAGAACTTGTTTATTACATATGAAATTGTTTCCAAAAGTGTCGTGGTTATGGGAAATAATGCACCTTGTCGGGTTGCTGAAATTGGTACGGTCAGATTGAAGTTATGGATGGGATAATTAGAACACTTAGCGAAGTTTGACATGTTCGAGATTTGAAGAAGAATCTCATCTCATTGTCTATCCTTGATTCAAAGGATTATGAGTTATTTGGTGGAGGTGGAGTTTTGAAAGTTTGTAAGAGTGCGCAGGTTATATTGAAGAGACAAATGGTCTCAATTATACATCTTGCAAGTTTGTGCAGAATTTAGAAGAGTCATCAGCACGGGTTCAGTACCATGGTGGACATTCAGTTTGGTACAATACCTTTATGAGATCATAAATGATCGAATTTGAATAATACTGCTTAGTGGAGTTCAGGAGATATGGATAATATCGCTTTGCCACCATTACCTGCGGTACTATTGTATTCAATTGTTATGGACAGATCCAATGGAAAATGGTATGTTGATGTTGATTTTGTTGAGCATGTTTTAAGTGGGGTAGAAGGTGTATAATCTAACAAGAGACCTTTAGTAAAAGCATTTGGTATTGATGGGAATTTGAGATAATTTTACAAGAGTATTGCTTGGATTCATTAGAAGAGGTGGAGTATTGTATTTTGTTGGAGAAATTAATTTTTTGGTTATTGTTGAAGAAGTCGTTCATTTCTTGGTGGAATTCGTGTCAAGGTAGAGATGGTTAGAATTGGGTGTTACCCGAATTCCTTGTTGTAGTAATTGAAGAATTCTAATTGAAGTACACGTCAAGAAAAATTCAATTTGGAATGTTATTGGAGTCATATGTCAAGTTGAAGTTTTATTTTGGAAGCTCATTGAGAGTCAAAAATTGGTATTGGACTTGAAGAAGAGTTCGGGATGAAGAAAACAATTTGAAAAAATATATATATATTGTTTTTCTGGGGCAGAACACCCGACGCCACGAGGCTCACCTTGCATGTTCCGATTTTTCGCGTTTTCTCTTCTTTTTCGTTTTGGACTCAATTTTTTGGCATCATACTTCATCAACAACTCTACTAAGATGGTTTGGACGTCTCCTATATGTTCTATATAAATATTAAGCTCTTCTATACAATTTTATGAGTGAAAAAATAGATTACTAGAATTATAGGATCCATTGTAATTTTCTTTTTTCTCCGTCTTGAGCCAATAAAATCTCTTAATTCATCTACCATATTTCTTGTCTTTGTGATTCTTATGCTCGATCTAATACTTCATTATTTGCCATATAACTTCAACAATTCATTCTGATGGTTGGTTTTATCAAGTGGTATTCAAATGATACATAATTCTTGTATTTCCAACATTGCTAACAACGATCGAGGCATATTAATATTTCTTCTAACAAGAGACATTTTGGTTGTTTCATAACAACCTAGGTGGCGAACAATGGGAAGACCGCCACTTCTCTGGATTAATCGAGTGCCCAAGTCATAAAAAAAAAAAAAAGGAATAGATAACAAAGGGGAGGGAGACCTGAAATTTACTGCCATAGTTATGGAAGTTCTATTTTCATTAGAAGTACTATAACACTTGATGGAATTTAAAAAATAAAACTTAAAATCTTCTCAGCATTTTCTTCTACCAGTTGCATGTCGTAAAAGATACAAGTAACTCGTGTCAAGTTCGAAAGTCTTGATTTTGCCTCTT
>CAIGRR010454619.1:0-11818 GCA_903798365.1 Fraxinus sp. 1973-6204 | reverse complement strand
GCCTTCTTCGACATTCGATGGTAGTAACTGTAAATTACCCTTGTATTCGAAGTTTATTTTGTTGATGTTATCTTTTATCTGTCAATGGAAACTCATGTTTGTATTGTCTCTTTCAAAACAGTAACTTAAACTGTTATCGGGTGTCTTGTGTAATTTGTATTTATACATAATGTATAAGTGTCTTGTCTTCCATTTTAAATCATAAGAGATGGGAGAGTGTCATTGGCATCTTCTCAAATGCTTTCATAACTAATATTCTTCCAAGTGTTTATTTTTTTCTATTAGCTAATTGTCATGCGTTTTTTATAACGTGATTTATACCGCAAGTGTACGGTGCAAGTTTTGTAATATAATAATGTAGTTAAGAGTGTTGAATCTACTAGGATTGTAATTCAAATTTCTACTAAGTACTATAATTATATAGTTTTTATTTTATCTAGATGAATGAATGTTATAATTAATATTTTTAAACTAATATGATGACGAATTCAACAAATAAATGCAAGTTAGAAGAATAATCAAGTGATAAATCTAGGGTACTATCAAATATGATTCTTAATTATATAATTATTTCTAATCAATTTTTAAAAGTTTATAAGCAAGAATACTAAAGTTATTTTACTCTCTCTCTCTCGAGTGCCGAGCAAAAACTATTCCTATATTTCAATTTCAATATNGATAAATCTAGGGTACTATCAAATATGATTCTTAATTATATAATTATTTCTAATCAATTTTTCAAAGTTTATAAGAATACTAACATAATTTTACTCCTCTCGAGTACCAAGTAAAATTTATTCTTATATTTCAATTCAATTATTTCTATTTCGAATTAAAATATAGAATTTATCAAGTTCGTGGTTCTTAAATAGAACATGTTTCAAATAAAATATACTCTCTCGAAACCTATAATTTCATATGTTGTGTTATTCTTGTGATCATGCATAAATTCCCATCTCTCGAGTGTCGGAATTGACTAGCATCAAATGATTCAATTGGTGGTCAATTAATTGAAAGCATTAAAATTATAACACAGATAAACACATGTGAAAAATCTAATAGAAAAGACCAAGATTAATCAATTCATATTCTCAAGTTTTTCGCTACAATCAAACCCTAAATAATGAATTTAGCCCATTATATAATCTATAAAAATACTAAAATTAATATAAAAAGGCATAGGGAAGATAATAGAAAAACTAGGATGTAGATCCTCTCTCTCTCTCTCTCTCTCTCCCTCTCCCTCCCCCTCCATTTTTATTTTTTGAATCCCTTGATGTTTTTCCTACTTGTCTTCTTAGAGAATTGTGTTGAATTCCCCCTTACCTATTGAACCGTTTTGTCCCCTAAAATTAGGTTTTAAGGGATTGTATTTATAGTCTTTTGAAGTTTTGGAAGGATTGGAGTCGTGTTGTGTCGAGAAATGAGTAAAAAAAAAAAAAAAAAAAAAACCCTTTTTCTCGACCAACGGCGCCTAGTTACTATTTAATTTCAGCAACGGTGGCACTATGCGCCCCTAAGGCAGCGCTGCGGCGCCAAGTTTCGGATAAAAATTCAGCATTGCGCATCTTTCAGTATTTTTATCGTAACTTTTTCTCTCGATATCTGATTGAGGCGATTCAAGATGCATTGGAAAGATAACTCAAATGGCTACAACTTTGTATCAGATATCATTTTTCAATTCCAACGTTTTCTATGTCAAAAATAAGTCTCAATAAGAGGCTGAAAATAAGGAGCATAACTTTTTCGGTTGTAAATTGATGTGTGATCATACTTTGCATTTATTTCATCCATTTGACTTCTTTTTTTCATCTAATTGACTCCTAGCACTCTCGAGTCTTCATTGTGAAGTCCAACATGACTTTTGAGTATTTGCACTTTAATCCCCAAACTTTGGATCTCTTACAATTTAGTCATTTTCTCCAATTTTGCTAACTTTTACTTATTTCCTTCAATTTAATCAACTTATATCACGACATCAAAACACACATTAAAACGCTCTAAAACTCTTAAAAATTAGCTAAATATCAAGTTTATATTATATCTAAAGTATGAATGAAATATACTCATCATTAATCATAAATAGAAACACATTCTTATTTTCATTCAAGTACACACGCTACTCATTTGCTGCTTGTACCTATTAGTCGGTCCATACGATAGTTTTAGTCGTCTTATGTTCTATTGATTACAAAAATAGTAATTTGTTATACTTTCTATGACATTTTCAAGTTCACCACCCCGAGCAAGTTTTTAAGGGACATTGATAGTGTTCTAAAAGGGGTATTGCGTGATGATGATTGGAGGCTAATTTATAAGCTAGGCGAGCTTAGGTAAGAGAGAGGCATAAAAAGATGTTTTCTTATTTTAAAATTATTTTAATTTTTAATCAATCAAAAAATTATTTAATAATTAAAAATGATACATACCAAACATCTAAGACAAATTTATAGAAATTTTATACAATTTTTTTTCAAAAATTTCCAACAAAAAGATAAATTTCAAATGTAAATCAACATTTAAGTTTGAACTTAAAGAAGAGTAATTATTATTATTATTTTTTTTTTAAAAAAAAAAAGATAATAGGCACGCACTAACTGTCAACGACAATTATTGACTGTTAAATAAAAGTCGTCACTTGGTTTGGTGTTTCCGACGCGCATTATGCTTAGGCGTGCATTTTAGAACACTGGACAAAAGTACTATTCGTACTCGACTAAAATGCCCATGACCTTGAGATTTATTTTTGAGCACCACGATAGCCAACTCTCAATAATTTCCCGGCCAAAAAGTGAAAGATTAAACTATAACATCTGCAAATGAACTTTCATTTGGTGGCCATGCTATTTATAAATTAAGGTCACTGTAGAAAAAACCAAGAAAAATTCAATAATTGTCTGTCAAGCAAAAACACGGTCAGAAGTTCACAAAAGACTTGTGTTAGTACTTTTATGGAATTTACTTGAAAATTTTGAAACCTTAAAAATTCAAGGTGGGAAGACAAGTGAAAACCCAAGTCCAATATCCATGAAATATCTGTCCTAAACATTTTCAAGAAAATCAGTGGGAAGAAAAATTCAAATCCAGACATGTTGCCTGCTGGAGAGTGGAGAAGCTGCCTGCATAACTAATCTCTTCCCTCTACGAAAAATCTTCAAATTTGCACAACCTTCATCCCAGTGTCGGTCCAAAATATTTATTCCACGATGACTGCAATTTTAGAGAGACACTAAAGTGAAATCCTATTACTTATCAGTACTTTCGGCAACTCTGGTTATAAATGGAAAATTAGCTGGATGCCGGATGGTGCTCAAATCTGTTTTCCTACAATAAATTGTAAATTACAGAATACAATTATACCAAGTCATTGCCGCTTCCTCCTTTTGGGAAAAAAAATATACAAGCCAAAAGACTCGTGCCTTCGTCACATCTCTGGAAAATATGTTGAGCACATAATCGAAGTCGGCAGCAGTAGAAGAGCAAACTCGAAACAAAAGAATGTAGAAAATAATCCTCAAATAACAAAATTCATCTCTTAAGACACATCTACAGTAACATAACTGCAAGCAGGAACTACAAACAGCTGATGGAGGCATCGAGTTCACAAAAAGTAATCTGGAGTTTTGCGAGTTGCATCAGGCTCGATTTGTCGAGGAGCAGGGTCAAACTGAAGAAAATTCTGTTCCATGCTCTCTCCAATTTCGAGGATTGCAGCCATGTTTCCACACCGGTAACAATAGTTTGGAGCACTAAAAACCGTTACTACATTCTTCTCCTGAAAATTCAGAAGAAAATAGAAAAAATATAAAACATAACATGGTATGATGGGATATTATATTCTATTTTAATACACAAACCTGACACCAGTTGAAACCATCCATGACAAGTTGGTGGGCTCTTGAAATCAGAGTGAGGCCATTTGTATGGTTGAACTGAGCAGCTATATCCTGTCCAAAGGTGTAGCCAGCACCACGGGGTGATATGCCCCACCCACATCGATCATCAGGATCAGACCACAAGAGATCACACATAGGTCCTTCATGTGGGACCTAGAAAACCATGATCACTAAGTTCATTAAAGAGAACTAATTTAGGAATAAAAGTTACGTCCAGATATTGTTCAATTGATGTATCTCGACCGGGCTCTTATAATTACTTTGAAGGAAGAGGGTAGTAGAGCAGATTCTTAAAAACCTAAGCCAAAAAAAAACCCCATAAAGTGGACATCCAGGCTTTGTTTTTTTAAAGGGGGATCAATGGATTTCACCTCCCACCCACCCACCCTCCACACACACGAGGCTCAAACTTAGGCCTGGGCCAACCAGGTTTAGAACATATGGGTTTTTAAGTTATTTTGCAAAACATAATTTTTAAATATTCAGAATATTTTACTAATAAAACCTACTTCTCTTGAAAGTAAGTCGTAATTTTCTTTTGATAATAAAACTTACTTCTCTTGAAAGTAAGTTGTAATTTACTTTCAAGGAAAGTAACTTTTAAGGACAACCAAACATGCTCTTAGTTAATCAAACAAAGATGAAGGCCGTGCAGCGTAGATAAAACAGGACTACATTTTGCTTCTATTTTGCCAAAAGTTCGAAAAACTTCAGTAAGACTGTAACTTCAACCATTATATGATGGAACTTACATCACAGACTGAACACTCCACCCCAATTAAAAAAAAATAAATAAATAGAAAAGAAGCATTTCAAATACAAATTACAAGTCAAGAAAGTTAATCTTACCTCTTGTATACGGTCTAGAGCTCGTATATTATCTAAGGTATCAAGAGATGGCGAAAGTCCTCCATGTAAACAGAATACCTACAAGAAAACAGTGAGAAGCATTAGAAACAATCATGCTAGTACTCAAAATTATTGGTAAATAGAGTTATTGTTCAAACCTGACTTTCAATAAGTGCTGTGAGGGGAAGATAATCAAAAAGATCAGTGAAATACTTCCACACATTGGCATTGCCATACTTCCTTAAGCATTCATCATAGAATCCATACCTGGAATGAAAAAATGTAAATGAATATTACCGTATTGGACGATATCCGAAAGAATATAATACAATTCACAAGAAGCATTTCTGCAAGGAAAAAGCCAACTATAGGAATTAGAATATATGTACATCCAATTCTAATAATTTTAGTGTTGATTACATAAAATTTTACTAATTAACAGAAACTGTGAAGTTATTGAATATTAACAGTTAGTTAGGATAATGTCTTAGTTTGTTGTTCTGTTGATATAATATGTTGATCAGAATTTTATATATTCGGTCTCTCGGTTTAGGGTGTAGGACCTTGAGTTGATCTAACAATGAATGGAAGGGCGTAGCTAAATAGGGTTCATGTAGCCAAACCCAAATTTATCAGGAATAAACTTAGTTTATTGTTGTTTTCCTAAGTTGTTAGGCATTGAAATGTTCTTCCCTCATTCCAAGCATCACCCACAATTTCGGCTATCAAAAGATCAGTTGTCCATTCAATTAAATAATAGTAATGAGGTCAATTAACTATCATGCTAGAAAAGAGCCGAGATGCCCAGTACAACGGATTTACGTATTTGGTAAGCTGTACATTAATATATATATAAACCCACTGCAAAAGCACAAAAGTTCACAATTTAGACAGGCAACACAATGCGCTAACCCTCGCATCCTCCTCCCACGATTCAGGACTAATTTGACAATGGCACATTCATTGTTGAAAAACACAAACTGCAGAAATCATTGCAAGAAAATTAACAAATGGTATTGCTCTAAATAGAACTAACCATCAAACAACAGTCTAAGCTGCCTATTGCCTTCCGAGGTCTAATTTAGTAATGTAAATGCAGATGTATACAGACATCAAAGAGAACCAGTGCATCATTCGGCAAAGTTTGGAAGTAACCACAATCTTTTCTTCTTCTTCTTCTTCTTCTTTTTTTTTATTTTTTTGGACATGCATGATTTGAAATATAAAACCTTCTAAAATATACAGACTGATACTAGAATGTCTTAACTACCCAAAAAACTAAGGTGTAGATTTAAGTTTCATATCTATAGCATAAACTTTTCTAACAAACCCGTGAATAACATATGTTATATATTAATAGATCATAAATGTCCACATGGGACGAAACAATAAAAGTACATGGACTCGCAACATTTATTGCACAAGTTAATAACTTTGATACAATTAGCAGACCGGATCTTACACTTGAGTGATTTGCCGGCTTTCATGATTTCCTCTAAGAATTGTGATTCTATCTCTGTAACGAACTTTCAGAGCCACCAAAAGCGTGACAGTCTCCACTGAGTAGTATCCACGATCTGCATTACACGAGTATTGGATTGGAATGTTACACTACCATCTATGGTAAGGGAATAATCAACAAATACAAATTGCATCTGTAACTTCATAAACTTTACCATTAAGAAGGAGCAAGTATGAATATATATATATATATATATATATATAAACTTAGCTTCCTGGAAAAGTAAGTTAATGGATTTTCTAAGGGCCATAAATGACTAATAATAAAACCTCTCGCAAAGCTGAGCAAAGTAGAAGCATGCAGTAACATTTGTCTCGACTCTCTCGACGACATACATGAACAGCGGTGGTGACCTCATATGTAATGCCGACAAAATTGAACATCTTTCACATCTATTTTGTCGGCATCATAATAAAATAGGCTGCACTCCCGTTAAAACATTACGCAAGCAAAAATAAGACACAAATCGTATTCATTCATCAAATTGCATGTTTCTATCCACTATTGCTCAATCACGAATCAACTTCCCCTTCCATCCTTGACCATATTACACCGTAGTCCTTACCTCAAAACACATCAGAAAACTCAGCAGTTCAATCAGTCATCATTTTCAGAAGCACGTGAAGTCATCAATTTTCAGGCTACATTCCAGTAGCTATTAACTAAAAAAAGAATACGGAAAACAGAAATATTCAGCTATGTAATCACCTTGTATTGGTATTTTCACTCAAATTCAAGTAACAGATCTCAACAAAACATAAGTAGGCATCACCGTGCAATACCCAGTGCAATAATTTAGACATCTTTATATAGATCAATTCTTCTACTTCATGTTTCCAATAAAACCACCGCCAAAATAAAATCACGATACAGCAATANTTTCACTCAAATTCAAGTAACAGATCTCAACAAAACATAAGTAGGCATCACCGTGCAATACCCAGAACAATAATTGAGACATCTTTATATAGATCAATTCTTCTACTTCTTGTTTCCAATAAAACCACCGCCAAAATAAAATCAC
This sequence comes from Fraxinus sp. 1973-6204, assembly GCA_903798365.1. Lineage (NCBI taxonomy): Eukaryota > Viridiplantae > Streptophyta > Magnoliopsida > Lamiales > Oleaceae > Fraxinus > Fraxinus sp. 1973-6204. The sequence goes on along the minus strand of CAIGRR010454619.1, from coordinate 4,527 downwards.
GATACAGCAATAAATCCGTAAAATATCAAATTCATCAATAACTAACTAAAAGATCCCAACAGATACGGATTAGATATCATCTTTTTCCCCCAACAAATATTTAAAAATCCTGGGAAACTAACCGACATAGTCCCCCATGAAGAGGTAATTGGTGTCGGGAGCGTTGCCACCTATCCGAAAAAGCTCGATCAGATCGTAGAACTGGCCGTGAATATCTCCGCACACAGTAACCGGACATTTCACCGGCTGAACATTCCATTCCTCCACCAGAATCGCCCTCGCTTGATCGCACAAAGTCTTCACCTCTGCTTCCGACAGCGGCTTGCACTCCATCAATTGCTCTATCTGCCTCTCTAAATCCCCTTGTCCCGGCATTTTCACAATTATTTTCAATAATATTGAATCAAAATCGTCTTATTGGCTTTCAGATCTGTGAATTATTTTACGATTTGAAATTGAGAAAAAAAAAAAAATAATAATTAATCCGATGAACCATAGAGATCCGGATTTGAGAGATTGATGAAGAAAACTGATTTGATGATTTTTTTCATCATTTTCTATTGATTTATGAGACTCGTTCACATTTCTTGTTTCTCTCCCTAGAAATAATAAGAATTAATTATGTATTATAAATATTTATGCATAAATATTTATTTAAATCATATGTGTACGCATATTTGTGCCAAACGAAATGAAATTCAAATGAAATGTAAATGCACAAATAGAACACACACCGGAGATAAATGAGTGGTTCCGTACGGGAGTTGGTATTTAGCCCCAGTTTGATGCCATTATTTCATCGAAAACAAATTTTGTAATAATAAAATTTTGTAAATGCATAGGTGAAAAGTAGGAAAAAAAAATTAAATTTACGTATAAAATATTTTATGGTGAGCACGTGTGATTGAAAATAAATTTGAAAAAAAAAAAATTTTGAAATAATGCGAATTAAGAGCTTTTTTGCCATTTTTTGGTGTATAATGCATTTTGGAATAATAAATTGATAGAAAATATGCAATTAAAAAATGAGAAAAGTTTTAAGTTTGCGTATAATATTATTTTATTAAATAATGTGTGGTTGAAAAGAAAAAAAAATGTATTTTAAAAAAAATAATGATCAAACAATGGCTAAAAAAGAAGAAAAAGTTTTTAGGCTAAAAAAAGGTTGGAATATTGAGCTCCAGTATTCCAAATTGTAATGAAGGGAATAATAATTTTTTAGAGAATGTGTAGTTAAAAAATAAGGAAACATTTTTAGGTTTACGTGTAATATTATTTTATTGAAAATGTGTTGTTGATAAATATAGAAAAAATGAATTTTAATTTAATGAGGCCAAACATGACCTAATAATAGGGTGCTGGAAAACAAATCATTTGAAGCTTATGTTTGACACATATTCTTTCAAAACTCATTTTCAACCACACATTATTTAATAAAATTATTTTTCATCACATCAATAATTTTTTCTTATTTTTTAACCACATATTTCACATCATATCACTATTTAAAATACATTATTCCCTCAATAATATTCATCAAATACCCTCGAAAATTCATGTCCATTACTTCGAGTTAATAGATTGAAGGATGTTATTTGAGCAAGAATAATGTTCTTTGGACAGGTTCAAGAATGGGGATGAAGAGACATGATGATGTGACGAATAATAATTGAGTGTTTTTTTTTCAAACTATCCAATCACATATCAATGCGTGTTATCCCTATTTTTGAATATGGACTGAATATGTCTGTGTAGCATGATTGATTAATGTGCAGTAGACTGGAGAAGGTTTGAAAAGCTCTCACTCAATAATCTCCATTCAATATTTGCCTTAAAACACATTACCAATCAAGAGAAAATGTCAATAATAAATCAATATTTTATCAAATAGCAATCTCATAATAAGTTGATCACTTCTGTACCATATTTGCAACAAAAGGGTCACATATATAAATTCTGTTTAGGCTCCATTAAAAAAAAAAATTTAGAGGAAATTTGTTTTCTAAAGGTGATTTTTTTAAAAAATATATAATTAAAAAATAAGAGAAATGTTTTAACATACGTATAATATTATTTTATTAAAAAATGGAGCCCAAGTAGGAGCATAATATTATTTAAGTAAATTTCTTTTTTATTGATTAAATATTTGTTCTTGGACCAAATGGTCCAAGGTCCAAGTTCATCTGAACCAAAAGCACACAAAATTGGACTTGTTGACTTTTGTTTCCTCCTTTTTGTCAAAAAGGAAATTGTACATTATACTTTTGACTTGGGATCTATTTTACACAAGAAATACATTTGACCTGTTCACTTCTCTATATCAATGGGGAAAGAATAAAACTTTGAATTGCTTAATTGAGTAATTTTAAAAGGAAAAGCAGTTTTTCACTATGGTTGTAAGCCCTATTTGATTTAACTAGAAATAAAATTTTAGTGAGTTTTGATAAAAGTTAATAAAATATGTGATTGGAAATTTGTGAACCCCATAAAATAAGTAATTAAAAATAAGTTCGAAAAAATGAGTATTTGAAAATGAAGGCCAAACAGGGGGCTAAGTTGGCACGCTTTAAGTTTGATTTTTAAATATTTTTTCGGTTCTATCTAATTCACTATAATTAAAATGTAAACTGAATGTAGCACTATGATGCATTGCTTATTTCTTTTTTCCAAGTGATGCCTTTATTGATTTAAAATGAAAATAAAATTATTTAAAAGAAATAGTTGAAGTCTTGAAGACTATCTAATCTATATAGATGTAATTTGTTAGGAATATCATTTCTTAAGGCCCAATAGTAAATCCCATTAAGAAGAAATTGAAAGGCCCAGCAACAGAGAGCCTTTCCATGCTATGGGGACGGATGGGCCACTGACCCATAACTTCAGTACATAGAGCCCAATTTTATGTCACATGATTAAGTGCCCGTTTTATGGCTATTATTCAATAGTGAATTTGTGAGAAATGTGTAGTTTAAAAGTAGAAAAAAATTTAAATTTGTGTAAAGAATATTTTTATTGTGTGAATGTATGATTGAAAATGAGTATAAATAAATTTTTTTGAAATAATGATTGTCAAACATGGGCTAAATTGATAATTATTTAAGGAAAACATACACTCATGTATAAAATTTTAGGTTTAATAATGTCCAATAATTATTTTAAAATATTTGTAGCGAGTTTTCATCAATGGTGTTACTATTTTTTTTTTTTTCAAAGTTGTTCAATCGCGTCGTGTCCATGTGGGCCAAATTTTTGAATGAAACTATTTCTATAAATTCTTGAATAACTCTTCGCAAGTTATGTTAAAAAGTTTATAATTACTCAGCTGATATCGCATATTACGCAAATAGTGTTTAAGCCAATCCCACAATCCATGTGGAATGTGAGGAACAATCCATTTAACACGCCTAGATAGAAGAAACTAGTGCATGTATGTATTTTGAATGGCCAAGTCTCGCTTTGGCTTGATACTCTTATCATTTGTTTTGTTTAGGAGAGATGAAAAATGATTTTATTTTCTTTAGGATGTGCTGATAAAAAGTATGAAAAAATTATGAGTCAACGTATAAAATTATGTTATTGAAAAAATATATGATTGAAAATAAATTTGAGAAAAAATAATTTTCAAATAAGTTAGGTCAAACAATTGCTTAGGGAGAAGTTACATTTACAAGTACTACTAATAAAGCATTACGAGTGTTTTTCTTCCCACAAGGGAACACTACACCCTCTGCTAACGTGGCATACCACGTAAGAAGCGCATTTAATTTAAGAAAAGTTTTTGCTTTGACTTTCTTCCCCCCCAACACTTCAATGTCATTTCTCACGACTTTATCACTTTCTTCCATTTTTGTTAGAGTAATGCTATGTAGTCCTACTGGGGTTATAACTCCAATCTAGATAGCTCATTTAATTTTACATTTTACTTAACCTAACATTTTACTTAACATATCATTTAAAGCCACCTAAACTGGGATTGTAATCCCAATAGAGCTATATAACATTACTCTTTTTGTTACGGTTTGGCTTTCCCCCACCCCACACTAGTCACTTCAATAAATTTAATTTTCCAACTAGTCCCAAATCTCACAATTAATATTCACTAATCTATATAATATTTATAATATTCGTTTACCAACTTGTGTAATATTTATATGTGAAATTGCACATGTATTAAGGATTTTGCAGTGTCATTGATTTGTTATCAATTTTAACAAAAAAATGTTTACAAATATTAATAAAAAATTGTCCCTAAAAAATTATGGGATATTTTCAAAAATGTCCAATTTTATGGGTGTCAATTGAAAAATGTCATTTTCTTATAATTCTTGCAAAAATGACCAAATTTGATACCAAATTGTTTATTTTACCCTTAATGAAATGATTGCTCTATTTGTATTTTTTTCCCCTAATTTGACTCATATTTCAAGAAGAGCAAGTGGTTTCTATGAGAAGCCATCATACTTGTAGCTATTGTCAATGTGAGTTCATTTGCTTACATTTTTAATTAGATATTAACCAATTATTGTA
>CAIGRR010454617.1:0-22765 GCA_903798365.1 Fraxinus sp. 1973-6204 | reverse complement strand
ATCGCACGCACACAGTAGAACTCACTACGCCGGCAGCACCTACCCACACAGCAGAATGCACCCACACCCCCGCCGGCAGAAGCCACGCACACAAGTCGGCAGCAGACGCTGCTGTGAATCGACAGCAGCGTCTGCCAGACGCTGCTGCCGATTCACAGTAGCGTCGCGACGCTGCCGTTCAGCAGCGACGCTGCGATTCAGCAGCGTCGCGCTGCCAATCGGGGGGAGGGGGAGGGGAGAATGGGTAGGAGGGGAGGGGAGAGACGTGCGCCGGGAGGTGGAGGTGGAGGCGGAGGCGGCCGGCGGTTGAGGAGTCGGGAGGGATTGTTGAGAGAAATGGTGAGTAGATTTAGGGTTTTGTATTTAAAATAAATTTAGGGGTGGGGGTGGGGGTGGGGTGGGGTGGGGTGGGTGGGTATAAATGTTATTTTAATTTTATAAAATAATTATTAATTAAAATTATAATAACCTGATAATTGAATAAAAAACCTAAAAATATGAAGTTTTAAAATACAAAAGAAAATGTATGGTTTGATGTAATTTCCTCTTTGTAAGGGTTGCCCGTACTAGAATTGGGCCAATTCGAAAACACAGGCCTGGTCCGTAACCAAGCTGGGTGCTACAGTGCTACTGAGGCGCAGGCCGAGGCATTTGGGTTTGTCACTCGCTTGTCCCTTTCCTCACTTCCGCTTCACACCAGCCTTCGCACCATACGTCACGCAAAACACGGCGGCAGCCGCAAAAGTCCGCGCGTGCGCTCTTACGAACAAGAATGGGAGAGGAGGAACACGCAGTAGGACAGACCCCACCGGATGCGATGTTGGATAGCGTTGAGGCTTTGCTTGAGGTGCCTCTAACTCTCCAGCTTAATTCCAATACTTTTGTGTGACGTTCTTTACGTGTGACTATCTGTTTATGAGCTGTTTAGTTATATGTTTATTTTTGCAAAGCAAAGCGGCGAGAAGAAATAACAGTTTATTCTTAAAGCAATTTAATTTTCAGATTAGTAAGAATCGAATTTCATCTGGGCATTCATCTCGAGGAGATTAGTATTCAGTATTTCGTTCGTGCTTTAGTATTTCCAGTATAAAATGAGGGAATTGAATTGTAAAACAAACAATTTTCCCTATTATTATTGTAAAACAAACAAGTTTCCCTATAGTTGTTGTTTTCCAATTAAATTATGAAGCATAGTTGGTTCAGATGCCTCTAAATCAAGCATAGGATTTACACTGAAACTACAGCCTTTTTTAGGGTGTTTACTTGTTTTTTTACCATCAATGTATTCATACACTTCGCAAAAGGCCTTGGTTGTTCTTCCTCCCTGGTTGGTGATCTCTGATGAGTATTTTTATTGCAAATGATGTTTTGATTTAGGGTGCGCTTCAGTTTTTACCACATTCTCTAATACAATTGGGTAATTCATTCTGGTGAAAATTAGAGTTGTGAAAATAATATAGAGCCTTAGAGGTTTATTAGCAATTAACAATATTTTCAATGTTTTACCATTTCATTTGCTGTATAGGATATGAGTGATATTGCCAAAATCTACATTATAGACATTTCTGCTGAGGATATTAGATTTGAATTCCTGATGCTTGTCAGGAGTTTCATGTGGTTGGGATACTTATAATCAAGTACTGTAATTTTGTTGAAAACGCCTTCAAAGAATTTTTAAACTGGAGTCTTCTAGGCCAGGAGTAATGTCCTTCATCTAGATGTAAATGGGTAAACTTATTCCTTATTCCTTTTGTTTATGTTTTGGGTGTCTTGAGTACTCTGCCTACTCGAATCATATAAATTCAACTGGATTTTGCTACTTACTCGAACATGAATGGTTCAATCATCTCAACAAATCCTGATTTTTTTATTCATATGCAGCAAGTTCATACAACTTCCTATCCTTACTCAACACGTGGTTTTCTTTGGATTTAATGTATGCAGATTGATTGATTAGTATTTCATTGCTGGGAAGCTCTTTGTTAACTAGTATCTGATGTATATTCAACAGGCTGCTAGATTTGATGATATTGATGATGTCATAAGCATAGCATCTGCTGGTGTGTCTCTAGATTCTAAGGATTCACAAGGACGCACAGGTCATGCAAGAGTTTACCACTTCTCGTTGTGCTTTGAAACGTTAGTTAGATTGTAAATGGAAATGATTTAAATCAATCTTGGCTTCAACCTTTCTCAAGATGCATTTTCAGTTTCTCACTAATGTGGTTTTACTTCACCCATCGGCTCTGAATACCTCCAGTGGGGCGATATTCGTATTAAAATGATATTGCTAAAATTTGTAACTGTTCACTGAATTATTCTCGTGTATATAAATTCTAATTTTAAAATTTTAGTTGGTTGAATAAAATGTTTTATGTTTAATGATGTGCCAAATACCTTCTGTAACTTTTAGATGCTTTTTCCATCTTCTTCATCTAACTTGTTTTTAATTTGTATTTTTTGCAGCATTGCATATGGCCGCAGCCAATGGACATCTCGACATTATAAACTATCTTCTCCTCAATGGAGCGGTGAGAGAGCCAAGACATCTGAGCTAACATAATATTAGTTAATTTTTTCTCTTTGTATTGTATGTACCCGAGTTCTTTGTTTACCATGCTTGGTTAATGCTCTAGACTCTAGTCATTGGTCTGAAATGAACCTTGAATGATAAAAATGTTTCTTGAAGCACTATATCCCAGCTATATATATATATAACAGTTTCCTTAACTTTCGAAAGGCTCCAACAACTTATTGTCAGTGGCAGATATAGTTGTCTTCACCTTCCAATTTGTCTAAACAAATCAGGCGGAAAAAGCTATCCAAACTGAAGAGAACGTTATTACCAAATTCAACACAAAATTAGAAATTGTAGTTGGAGATGGCTCAGACAAGTTGTTTGCATTTAGGAAAACTGCTACTGGTTTGTCCTTTGTTCACAACAGAATCCTTCACAACGTCGAAAAACTTCTGTTATTATCTCTTTTCAGTTCAGCCAACTTCAGTAGCAATATCTTCTGCATTGGTGCATGCTCTGTGAGATTTATGAGAAGTTAGCTCACTAAATTTAGATCGGTCTTGGAATGTTTTATGCTGCCTTTTGATATTGGAATCCTTGTGTGCTTATCATCTCTAATGTTCTATGCCTAACATATTGGTTGATTGCTGTACAGTTCGATACATGAGACGGGAGGGGTGGGGGGATTAAGGTCTCAGGCATCAATAAAGTAGAGTTCAATTATATTGCATGTTCTAGGAACTATTTATTTAAGCAATGTGATCATTTAACCTTTAAAGTTTGTGAGGGCACGAGCCTGTGCATGTTTCTTTTTCAACTTTCTCTATTTCAGTAATTTGCATGCTTTCTCGATTGTTGTTTTAAGAAGAGAATATAAACAGCTGTTTCTTTGCCACAGGATGTTAATGCTTCTAATGTGGAGAACAATACACCTCTTCATTGGGCTTGTCTCAATGGCCACGTCGAGGTAATAACCACATTTCTTGCATTGCATTGTGCAGTGTTAGGCCGCTATTTCACAGTTTCCGTTGTCAATTTAACATACCATCTTTTCTAGGCTGTCAAACATCTGATTCTCGCCGGAGCCAATGTCTCAGCATTAAACAGGTGCGTAATCTGACTCACAAGTCAAGAGTTTCTCACCCCTTGATGTCAAACATAAGTTGGAGTTGGATTGGACAGTAGAGAAAGAAACAAGTTAAATCTTGTTTATTATACTGTCTGGCCTATCTAGTGTTGCATACCAACTACCAAAGCATGTCCTGAAAATTTTATTCTTTTCTAAAATCGTTCTGTTGTTGGATAACAATTAGCCATGAGAGGACTCCTATGGACGAGGCAGTGAGTAGAGAAAAGATGGATATAATCGGTGCTGTAAATGAAGCAATGGCTCAGGTTGAACTTTCTGGCACAAGGGTTTCTTGATCTCTCAAGTTTGATAAAATGTATAAACGAGTACGCAATCGCAATTCGGCTCTTGTAGATTTATACTGAGAATCCAAGTGACTGCTCTCAATCTCATTAGGTCTTTGGAGTCAGAAATGCATGTCCGCAAAATACTATTGACAGTTTATAAATAACAGTATACACTATTCCTATCACTGCATTCATTTTGAAAACAGGAGGGAGAAAAATAGGGTGTTGTGGCATGTATTAATTGGATTTTGTTTTCAAGCTGCTCAATCAGTCGCCAACATGTGGCATACCTGTTTTTGAATCTGTCCCTGTAGCATGGTTGTTTATGGTATAACTCTATTCTCTCGAGCAATGGAAATTAGTGTGTGAGATAAATTTTTGCTAATTTTTTTTTTTCAACTTTTTAACTGGTTGAACTTAATTTTAATTATATATTTTATTTTATGGGATTTGTAACTTTTATTAACTTTTCAATCACATTTCATCGAGTTTTATACAAATTTGCTAAAAAAATAAAAACACTTGTCACATGGGTCCTTAATGTAAATAAATTGTATAAAATATGAGGTTAACATGCTATATCAATATGAACTTCAAATGTGAAAAAATAAACCATGTAAAGAAATTGAAGTTGAAATAAAATAGAGTGCCTTCAAGAAGATTCTTGGCATTATGCTAGTGGACGTTATGCCTCTCAACCTCTGTTTGACAATCATTATTTGAATTTTTTTTTCAATATATTCATTTTTAACTACATATTCACATAATGAAATATTTTGTATGTAAATTCAAAATTTTTCCTTTTTTAATCACACGTTCTTCTAAAATTCACTATTCAAAACAAAATAAGGAGCATGAAATAGGGATTAAGCAAGGAAATATTGATTGCCTATGTTGAATAGGGAGGGAACGAATGGCAGGGCATTTTCGAGGAGTAGCCCGCTTCCCATTAGTCAATAGGATAATTCCATTGAAACGTGACTAAAATATCAAAAACAAGTTTCTTCGTCGACGTGCACGTCGGCGCGGGATTCCACTCGCCGTCGAATGAGAAGGCCCTCCGTGATGTCATGAAACGTGCCTGCGTTGCCGCCGCTTCCATTCTCGGAAAGGTCTTCCCCCTCTCTATCTACACGCACATTTGCTTCCTTCCCATTTTAATTGAAAAGATATTTTAAGTATGATCTTGTTAGTTGTATCTCTTCTGGTAAATGATTTTGTATTTCTTTTGTGGTCTTGGTTCAGGGTTCAGGGTTCAGGGTTCAGGTGGATGTATAGACTCTGTTGCAGCGGCAATTCAAGTTTTAGAGGTGTAGTTGTTTGTTTTACGTGCTGTGCAATTTCCTCTTTTTTTTTTTAATATTTTATTACACATGGTTATTGAATTTGTATCTTTAAGGACAAATGTTTTCTTACAGGATGATCCTTGCACGAATGCGGGTCGAGGATCAAATTTGACAGAGGATGCTTGTTACTTTTTGGGCCTCCAATAACACCAAAATCGAGCTCAGATGAACCACCAATCGACACCACAAAACAACAACCCAATCTCCAAACCGAACCACCACCCAACTACCGGTTGCTCCAACTTGAATCAGCCCACAATGGACTCGGTGTGAAGAAGGTAGCCACAAAGATTAGAAGAGAAGGAGAAGCCAAGACAAGCACTAAGCAAGAAAGGGGCGGTTCTCTCTCTCAAAACACATGGCTCCAACACACTTCTTCCACACATTGAACACAAGAAAATAAGGCACTTAAATATGCAAGCTAAGTGAGCTTTTAGGTCAAACATAAAAGGGCCCAAAAGATAAAGACAAGTGGACTTTCAACCATAGAGCCGTCCAAAGTAATGGGTCGGGCCATGAGCAACACCAATACAATTGGGCTACTTCAAATGGTCACTTAGGTAGTCGGGATGGTTCGTTCATTGTGGTGTCGACATTTTACTTCAATCATCGGTCGAGGTCTATGAAGTATAATCCAAAACTATACAACCGATTTAACATCATCGCCCGAATTTATTGGATATCAAAAACCCAACAATGGTCATGTAGAATGTGATGCCAGTATAATGGATGGTGAGTCTGGAGCATTTGGTGCTGTTGGAGCAGTGAGAGGTACTCTTGACACATTATTAAATTTATTTCATAGTGAAGTTGGTTAGTTTATTAGAGGTTCAGTTTATGGCTATATTTTAGCTTCTATTTTCATTTTTTCTATGCATTTTTGTGAAGTTAAATGTTCTCAGGGGTGAGAAATGCCATTCTGGTTGCGGCTTTGCTGGCCAAAGAACAGTTGTTCGGTTCACCATTTCTGGGTCGAATAGTTCCCATGTATGATGACTTTCCTTGTGTTTATTTACTTTTGTGTTGCAGCAACATTATTATATCACCTAGTTATTTTCGCGTTCTTATCACCTAGAGATGTGATCATATTTTGTTATCCAGGTCTCAGCAGGGATCTTAGCCTATGTAACATGTAAAGAGCTCCACAGTGATCCGGTCTTGTGGAATTTTTAAACCTTATATTCTGTTGGATGAATGATTTCTACATTGGACTGTGTTAAAACTTTCAAGTGTTACACCCGTAAAACTTTCTTTTGTCATAGTATAATTATAAACTACATGAATGCTAACAATATTTTTCATTGATACTTTCGACCAATCATTTGTCCCCTCTGCCACTCGTTATGAAAATCTCGACAGTTTTTTCTTTGTTTATTTAATTAGGCTATTGCTACATCACAATCATTTTTGGAATTTTTGTAACAAGTACGGCCACAAGAGTATATGTTTACAAGTGTGTGCAGTTATATGTATGACATTTCACCAATGACTAATAATTCTACACCTGTCAGGGTGATCATATTACTTAATGGGCAAAAAATACAACTTGCATTTTTTCTTGTCCATATATGGAGAGTCGTATGCATGGAAATCACAAATGCATGATTTCCGTCACAGAAGCTTTTCTTTCAAGGTGATGGAGTTGAGTAGTCAACAATTGAGTTCCTAACGTATGGTGATCATACTACTTAATTGACAAGGAATACAACTTGCTTTTTTTCTTGTCCATATATGGAGAGTCATATGCATGGAAATTACAAATGCATGATTTCCATCATGCTATCTTGTCTTTCGGGGTGATAGAGTTGATTAGTCAACAATTGTATTCTTAACGTGTCCATATATTCATGGTAAATGTTAGGTGAGTCAGTTAACAAACAAATATCCACAATGGAGGCGGCTATTATGGAAATTCGCAACGTCCATATATTCATTTGTGATGTAGAAATAACGTGATTTCTTGTTCTTCTCTTTTGTCAACACATGGAACAGTAATATGTGAGATAGATTTACGAATGAACAATGATCTCCAAAGCCTTTCTCTTAAAAGAGAGTAGATATATGCAATACTCCATCAACACTTTCTCGCATCTATGGGTCTGACACAATGAATTGCAAATAATGACACAAAAAGGATAATCTATAAAGTAGTATGCAAGCAAATGGCTCTATGAAAACATGCTTACAATTGACAACAAAGGAGGAAGAACATGGCGAGGTGGTGGTGCGAGTGCGAACATTGATCCTCGTATTGAGAAAGGTGGTGGAGTTCCGAATGGTGCCCACCTGGACAGTTTAAATTACCTGAAAAATAAAAACTCTCTCTCTGTGAAGAAAATATTTTCTTTGTTTTAAAAAAATATATGGTTACGTGATCAAAAGAAGAAAATTTATTTTTTGTGAAAAAAATTGTCAATCAAACAGTACAAAAATATATAATTAGGTGGAAAAAACACATCTTCCATGAAAAATATTGGCTTTCAACCGTACCATAATTGCCCTTTTTCTATTTTTTTATCTTCCCACGGAAGAATCTGAGTGGAGGTAGAAGTGGCAACTTCTGTTTCTACAAGGGTGATGACACCACAATTTTTATTATGCTATATTTTAATTATAGTTAATTTTCTCAATTTTTGTTCATTATAACAATTATTTTCTTAACTTTTTGTGGAAATTTTATTTTTAACGCTCCATTAATTAGTGTGCATCGTCCTTAATGATAATTTATATCAAAATATTTTATTTTCATACTTTAAAATGAGGAAAAAAAATACTTTTTTCGCACATTTTATTTATTTATTACTTAAAAATATGATGGAATAATAAGTTAATTTTCGTCATTTCATTGTAATTTTGGACATAAAACCGTTGTCAAAATGTGTTAACTAATAAAAGTTTGAAGATAAGAGTGATATGAAAAATTGTTAGGAACATAAGTGATATAATAAACAAAGAAAAAGAATCTTAAGTGCAGTTAAAACATGGTACAAGAAATAACAAAAATGTGTTATAACTTAAAATTGGAGTCTGGACTAGATGGTTGATTTTTGGTCAAAAGATCGATTTTTTTATTTTTATTTTTATTTTTTTTTATGAAATCGTTAAAAATTCTTTTGCATGCATTTATAAATTTGAGACCACACCGTACATTTTGGAAATATTTAAAAATTAAAACGTATTCTGTTAATTTCCTTTCTTTTAATTAATTAACTATTGAAAGATCATTTCGACATTTTTCTAAAATTGATCAAATGCTTGTCTTTCGATAAACTAACGTTTTTTTAATGGAAACTATCATTATATTGCACATTTTGACATCGTGCTGCACTTTTTTATACAGTTTGAATTCCCTAACTGAAGTTGTAGTGTTGATACGTAATCAGAGAGAGTTAAAAATAAGTTGCATTAAGTAATTATAGTGATAATATTAAAAAAAAAAACAGCCCGAAATATCCAATAAGAGAGTATAAAAAAAAATTCTATTCTTAGAGCAATCAAACACGTTGGCATTTATGGACTATTTCAGTCACCTTGCAACGAAAATTCTCACTAAGCTTCTTGTCCTTGTTCAATAGAGATTGTATGATTTGTATTGGTCTGGTAATAGTTAATTTCTGGACACATACAAGTTGCAAAAGTACAGTACCCTCAACTCTCGAAAATCCAAAATTCATTATAATCTTCAAGCATGTCCAACCCTGTGCACGTAAATATTGCAAAGAATTCTAGACATGCAGCAAAAATGTCTATTCAAATTTAGCCAACAAAAAAAAGGCATAATTGGTCTAGCAACTGGCTGCTACATTCCTGTACAAATTTTTTTTTTTTTTTTTTAAACCAACGGGGTAAACGAAGTACACATTCTTCATCGCGTTCCCTTGATTTTCATCTTTTACTTTCTTTTGGGGAAACTAAAGCCCCTTTTTACTTTTTACGATAACCAGTGATGAGTTAAATTGCCAGTGTTCCTTCACTAACTTGGTTCTCGTCTGGGGAGTCGGAAGGCTGGGACTTGGGTCTACTCATTATTCGAGAAAATCCATAACCAAGAGAGCTTCCACTTGCTTCACAGAGCTGCACGGAGAGAATAATCATGCTATTACTCTTCATAACATCACGACATGTTACTACTATGAGCAAGATTTTAGATTCTTTTTCTTAATATCTTTTAGCACATAAGATACAACAATCTAACTTATCAAACAAACCATGATATAAGACTAAGCTGTGGGGCTTAAAATTTGTGTACCTCTGTAAGCTCTGAGAGATGGCGGGATCTAAACTCGTTAATGGTTGCGGCTATCTCTGATGCCGGTAGTTTAGCCTGAAAATGCGAAACATATTATATCATTAGAATAGAAAAGGGGACATTTAAAAAAGAAAAAAGAGTAAAATCAACGAATGATGATAATGGTTTGATATTATAATACAGGCGTTACGCCTTTATCAGTAAGTTGGAAGAGGATTGGTATAATGCAGTTGGTTAGAAAAATATGATCAGGAAGTGTGAAGAAAATAGAAAGAAAAATACGTAAATATGTTGTTATAGAGCCTGGTTATGCCTAACTCAATAGACACTTGCAGCTGGATTTTCCATGTGATCGGACTTATCCACCTTTTTACTATACAAACGTGAAAATGAAGACTTTATTCATTATATGCAGATTTGCATTCAGATATAACAAAAAAGAAGTCACAACATGCCTGGATATGATGATTGTGGACCAAAAGAGCTACTCATTGAATTCTTAATTGAAGACCAAAAACAATTTGGAATTTATATTTCTTAATAATCAGATGGTTCACTCAGATGCTGGAAAAAACAATTCATTTGAATCAATAAAATTATAAAATAATTTCTAATTTTAGCTTGCTTTAATTTGAAAAAACTACATTTTGAATAGTATTTTTTGGAGAATAAATGGTTAAAAAATAGGGAAAAATTACGTGTACAATATTTTATTGTATGAATGTGTGGTTGAAAATGAGTATGGGAAATAAATTAAAATATATTAAAGGCCACCAAACAGGGCATTAACTTCACCTATCTGGTAATCATGTTCTCTCAGCGCATGTTTAACTAATGAGTTAAAACGATGAAATACTGAATATTCATTCAGATGATGAAGGCAATACAACTCTGTCGCGGTTATTCTACTTACTTGTGCAAGCACAGCAGCTGCTAACTGCAAACTTGGTTCCAAGGTCTCTGGAACAACCTGTTGCATGTTTTTATTTAGACACGATAATAATTAACTTCTTAACAAGTGTAAAATTTACAAAAATAATAATCTCGCTTCACAAAATTTGAATCTTCAGAGGAAGTGCTACTAGTCTACAACAAATGGATAATTAATAAGAAAAAGATGTCAGAAAATTACCGCCGATGCACCAGCCTTTTCTAAATTAAGGCCATGATCAACATCATGAGCACGAACAAATGTTTTCACATTGGGAAAATACTTGCTCAGAGCCCATACAGTTCTGTAGTTTGCACCAGGGGAGTCTAAAGTTATTGCTGCAGCACATGCTCGTTCAGCCCCTACTTTATGGAGGACCTAACAAACAGAGTAATTAAGTAGATCATTTAATGACTCTCAATGAACCATAATCGAAGTTTCAATGTCGTAATTACCTCTCGACTACCAGCATCACCAAAATACACAGGAAGGTCAAGTGCACGGCCAATTGCAACTCGATCACTGCAGGAAATCAAATTTAGAGATAAGTATCTAAATGCCAAAAAGGAGAAGCCTGCTAATGGTTGAGACGTGCATTTTCAGAAACAATATTTAGATCTTTTTCTTGGAGTTGTATTTATGTCGCATCATATAGCTGGCTGGGTACTTTAGGAAACGAATCTAGATCTGTTCTTAAGTCATAAAATCGAAATGTGATGATAGTATGACACTAGACTGATCTGGTGTTTAACATTAAAGCAGCATGCCATAAAATTTATCACAAACTCTATTAAATAATTATATCAATAGTGAATAATGTATCACAGTCTGTTTGCAATTCCTTTACTTTTAAACTTTGATTCGAAGTTGGTTATAGCATGGTTGCACCATTGAAATGCTTATGGCTAATGGCAATCTCCCATTTCAATACCAAATACCTTACATAATTTTTCGTTAAAGACCTTTTATCAGTTTCCAAGGAGAAAATTTCTGGCACAACCTCTCTTTGCCTAATGAAATGCAAGTTTAGCAAACAAAAACTAAGCTTTATTCCCAATTAAATTTAATATTTTTTTTGCTACTTGGTTCATTGTTAAATCTACTTAAGGTCCAAAACAATTCGATCCTTGGCAACCACAACAGACCATGGTTGCCAAGGATGTTAACACAGACAACTCAAAATGGTTTGTGGAGGGTATGGATATAATCATTTATACCGAGGCAATTTGGTTTCATATCAAACATGACATGAGTAAATTTATACCTCCTCACATCAAGTGCAACAAATGGAATTAGTCGTTCAGAAAGAAGCTGGGCAATTATCTGCAAGATCCAAAATGAAAATTAGACATCTAAGAAAGAAAATACATAGTGAAATTAGCATACTAGCTTGACAAATATATCAATGATATTAAATGATTTCAAGAAACAATAGTTGAAAATGGTAAGGTACCTGGCCAACACGTCCAAATCCACATATAATTATATGGTCTTGCAAATCGTCTGTCTGAAGAAATGCAAAATGAAATCAGTACTTTTTGTATTGTGCATCCTGTGAACATAGCATCCAAATAAAAATGCATTCATACATTAAACAAGAATTTTAAGGACCATCAGCGTGACAGTAAAATTCTTTCATCCACATGATTATTAGAAGAAAAATAAATACCATAAGAGGATTCTTTCATGCAGGACAAGTGAATAAAGGCACCTAAATCAATCATCTACAGGAAAGCAAGCCACCAACTTCTTGGATATTTAGGACTAAACAGCATGGCAGGGACGACATATTTTTTACATGTGTAAGATACAGTAGCAACATCGATGTTTAGTTCAAGCCTAATTACCAATAAGAAGCAAATTACCCCATAAGAAAAATAAATTCCAAGTACATAGAAACACATGCATATTATAAATCTAAACAAAAAGAGTACTTAACTAACGCGAACTAGAAATAACAGGACACAAAAGAGAAAAGAAAAATGATTGATTGGACACCCGCCCTCAAACAAGAAAACATTGCCCAAAGCAGTATTAGAATCTGGATATACGTCAATAAAGCAACTAAAGTTAGGCCATTCACCTCACTTTCCACAGGCAATAGGCTTCTGACATCATGCAGCTCAAAGCGAGAGGCTATTAATTGGCCTCCAGCAGCTAAATATGGTGTGAGAGCCATTGATATTCCAACCACAAGAAACAGCAAAGACGACAGTTGTGAAGACATTATACCCTGAAAAGACAGCAATATCAACAAAAAATTAGTTAAAAAATAGAATATGATGATAATGAGATGTACTGCTTTTCACATCATATCTCTTTGGCAGCTGGCTCTCCCTAATACATGGTATCAAGTAAAGCAATTGCAAATCTATATCCTAACATGCTATGGCAACCTGTTTGTTTGATCACAGCCAAAAGGAAGGAGTATTGCCACTCAAAAAATGAAAATGATACCAGAAAAGAAAAAGAAAAAAACTAAAGCATTTTCATCCATTTAATCAAGAAAAGCCAGGAAAATGTACAAGTTTTCTTCCGTTTCTCTCACAAAACATACATTGTTTGTAGAACAAGAGAGATTACAGCAAGTTTGCAATTTACATGAAACTAGCTTTCAGGCACAAAGTACATTTCCATCAAAAGATCAAAATCATATCAAGCGCAAAGCCGGGATCCCAGCAACAATTAAGATCCTTAGGTTTTAATGAATTCATTTAAAAGATAATGAAAAAACTTTATCAAGCAATGAAAGGTCAGAAGAAATTTAATAAATTATATATGCAACAGTCGTGAAAATTTCACAAATATCTCGACGACAATAAGAAAATCACAATAAAGAAGGCATGCGATGACTATTTGAAGTCAAGAAGTGCATTATAAACAAGGGATTAATTCATGAGAAATGAAACCTGATTAACCGCATCACCAAAAGCTACAAAGGCAAATTCTCCACCAGGTGCAAGTAGAAGACCAACTCTTATCGCTGACACAATAGAAATACCAAAAAGTCTTCCAATTAATGCAAGCAAGATAGTTTTTCCAGCAATTAGAAGTGCTAATGATCCCATAACAACAGGAAAGTTTGTAACTAGAAGCTTTGGATCGATGGACATTCCAACCTGTGCGCCAAATAATAATAGCTATTAGTTACAATTGTAGTGAAACATTACTAATACTCCAGGTAAGCAAAAAGATCAAATTAACCAGAAGTTACAAAACAATGACATGGTAAAAATCACATTTAATTGTAAGGATACAATTGGAAAAGACCTTTTAATGGTTCAAAAGCTACAGGCTGCACAGAGCAAGTGTTAAAAAGCACTGGAATCGCAGAAGAATCATTTATGAAGATCACAAAGAAGCTTCCAGAACCAGAAGGAAATCGTGTGTAGTTTATTCAAACATCAAGTGGAAGTTATAGCCATGCAAACACGAGGGTTTACCGTCATAAAGAAGAGACCCAATAGAAGGCCACGATATGGTGCAATATCTGATTCAACCTGCAATGAAAATTCGGTTTCTGCTAGAAGCAAACCAGCCAAAAATGCTCCCAAAGCCATGGAAAGGCCAGCCTATTTTAGTTAATGAAAGAAATATGTTATTATCGTCATAATACATGAGATACTATTAAACTGAAAAAAATACAACTACTAAAACACTAGGTTGCCTACCCTGGCAGTTAGGAGACTAGTCCCTAAAATAACGAGAAGAGTATTTGCAGAAAATATTTCTGCATTTTGATTCTCTGAAATTTGCTTATATATTGGCCGAAGCAGCTGCATAGCACGAGAGAAGAAAATGATGAAATTCAATTTTTATTTTTTCCAATACAATAAAAACACCAATGGCTTGTGTACTATATGAGAAAAGACGTAGTTCCATATGATGCTATACAGTATAAAATGTGGTCTACTTGTGGCATGAGATAACAAACAAGTTTTGTCAAAAGTTGTTTAGAAGGATACTAATTGAAGGCAAAATTGCATCGCACGGAATGTTCAACAATGACTTGGAGAATCATAATATTTACCAAGCGACCTCCTGCAATTATAGCAGTGATGGCAACAATTGCCTTCACAGCAGCCAATCCAAGAGCTTCTGCAATGGCTTGGAAACCAACCTGAAAACAATTGAAATGTTGCACGTTGAAATGATGCTAGTAGCAATAGCAGCAGCCAAAGTTTCTGACTACCACAAGCAGGCATAAAATCATAAGTAGTGTGATATCCACTTGTTAATCAGTCAAGCATGCTTGAAACCCTCTTTAATTAGCTTCACGCAGTAAAATGAAACTTTAGAAGTGTGTGGATGAGGTGTCATTCCATCCAAGTATTTCTTCAGCTGAGTCAAGAATATCAATTGAACAAAATTGTTACCCCTCCTTTGGACGAATTTGGCGAAATAAGAGGTATCAATATGAGCAAAACCACCACAGCCAGGTCCTGGAAGGAAAAGGTAAATGGTCAATATAAATCTTTGAATAAACCTGCAAATTCGCAATCCACATAAATTCCACAAATCCCTTGGTAAATAAGTCCAACAAGGAAAGAAAAACTAGATTTTCACACTGTCAACACAGGAAGAAAGACAAAGAGACCTCCAAATATCAGTCGAACAACAGAGAAGGAAAGAGATGAAAACTAGATTATTTAGAAAAGCATGCATGTACCTGGAAAAGTAATACTGAAAATGTAGCTCGCCCGTGACGTGAAGTGCTCTCTCCACGTTCCTGCAAAACCTGCAGATATCTCCACATTAATCATCATAATTGACTTTTGCAACAATAGTACTAAATCATAGTCTTCACAAGTAGCTCATAAAACTAACAGCACATTGTAAATAAAAAAAGAATGAAACAAATGAAACAAAGAAAGGACAGAATAATAGCTCTCGATGTGATTTTTAACAATGCCAGCCAACTGATAAATGATGCTTCACCTGCAGTACAACTGCAGTGGACGATAGTGCAAGGCCATTCCCAATGACAATTGCAGCAGGACCAGGCTGTCCAGCAACAAAATGAGCAACCAAGCCAACCACCGCAGCTGTCGCCAGGACCTGAATTCATGTAAAAAAAATTGAACTTATAAACCATACTTTCAAACCGTATCAAAAGGTCGCTCTATGCAAATCGTTGAAATACACGAGATTAAGAAATTTCTAGTTACCTGAGCAGAACCCAGTCCAAAAACATATTTCTTCATTGAACTCAGTCTTTCAACTGAGAGCTGCCAAAAATACAGTTGCAGGATAACTCCCTTGGCTGTAGTGGTATAAATGTTGTAATGAATGCTTTTAAAATTAAAATTTGAAAATTCTATTATTCAACCTCAAGCCCAATATTGAATAGCAAGAAAACCACTCCAAATTCAGCTATTGCCTTAGTCCCGTGTACATGACGGATAATAGAAACACCGTATGGTCCAATTAAGATTCCAGCAGTCAAATATCCAAGAACAGGACTGCCTACATATTGCAGTGGAAAGAAGATGGGTAAGGCAATAGCAAATAAGGAACACAAATACAGGAAGGCTCAATAGCATGCATGGAATTGTGGCTGAATGTAATAAGAGAACAAATGTGATAAGAAGATTGGTACATCAGTAGCATGCAACAAATTTTACTGGCTTTAATGATAATACTATAAGAACATAAGCAAACAAAGCCTTAAAAAACTACTATGTTGACGAAGTGTTGCATTGTAATATAATGAATTAAAAACTCGTAAAGTTCAGGGGTGGGAGAATAAATTTACCTCCAGGAATTTTCTGAAAAATAGGCACAAATATAACACTTGCGAGCAATAACCACAGCACGTCAAAGAGGGAAGCTTCCTCCTCATTAATCTGAAAAGCATAAATAGCTCTGTTAGGAAGAACACATGGACACGCGTACAAGTCATATTATATGCATAAGAATAACACATTTTCATTCAAGCTAGACAACTAAAAATTGACTTGAATTCATGCCTCTTGATGAGGAATCATCTCTGTTAGTTTTCTGACTTTCTGGGGAAATTCTCTTATCTGTCGCACCAGAGGCTTGGCACTAGTTGATACTTCATCAATACTCGTGGTGATGATGTCCAGCTGCCGAAATTGCTGAGCAAATCTTTCATGCCGGTTGATGTAAAAAGCAATTCTGTGATGAATTTCAGCAGCATATCAAAGATCAGCAACTTTCCAATCAGACTAAAAATTAATAGCACACTTTTTGACATCCAAGTGAACTACTATAAACATAACAGATGCACGAATATAATGTACTTTTGACAATAGTCTTTGAAAAAATCCAATAAAATAGTAAGCATACCCTGCTCCAATAAGTAGAGACCCAAACAACAATTTTGGTAATTGCTGCCTAGCAGACTCCACAAGACCACAGAAAAATGAAGATGGCGAGAACTCATCCTCATCTGCATTAAAAGAGAAGAATGATGCAGAAAAGAATCGCGATGATTTCTTCAGTAATGCTTTTGGAGAACTGAAAGGTGAACTCTCCCGGGTGGGTTCCTTTTGAATTTCCTGCTTTTTACTTTGAGCAATTTTTAACTTTTCTCCATCTGCTTCAATTTTTTGCGATGGGTCTAAAGTTATTTTTCCATTCTCTTGGTCACTGTCATCTGACAGGCTCGACTCCTCGAACTGACTGTTTGGTAAAAGTTCAAGAAGCTGGGCAACCTCACCTGGCATATCTTTGTCAACAAAGTGATCTGCTGAATTTGCTTCATTTACCTCCTCCACAGCAGTAGCCCCAATTGTTGTTTCTGCCACGTCAACGTTGGAAATGGCAAGATTTTTCTCTGCTCTTTGTAATGCCAGCTCAGCATCATTAACGCGTTGTGCAGCCTCAAGTTCATTAGCAACAGCTTGCTCTGCTAAAAGCATTATGTTTGCTACATCTTCTTCTGCCTTCAAAGCATTCATTTCTGCCTGCCGTGCAACCCCATTCAACCGGTTCACTTCCTTTTGCAATTCTTCTTTCCTGTATTGCACCCTTCTTAGTTCAGTTTCACAAATTTCTAACTGATTTCGACATTCACTTATGTCCTCCTGAGCTGCTAAGAGTGCTTTCTTCTCTTCGCTCAATAAACTTGATTCTTCCCCTCCATTTTCATGTTCTAAAGTGCTTTCTTTAGAAGCTCTTGGAGAACCATTCTTTTCTTTTACAATTTCCAATGAATCAGCTGCAACTTGGAGTCTTGACTCAGCCAAAGAAAGGGACATTGTTGCTTTCTGAACACCTTCTTTAGCTATAGCCTCTTCTTTTACAATCTCTTGAATATTGATAAGGGCAGTATTAGCAACATTCCAAGCATTTGTTGCATCATCCTTCAATGCTATGGCATCTTCTGAAATCTTCTGGGCTTTTTCCTCGAAAATTTTGCTGTTAAGCTGTGCAACTTCCAAATTCTTCAATGCCTTCTGCAAAAATTCCCTCAATTCATCCAAACTAGGAGCCTCAACTTCTATTTTATCTTCCTCGAATGCTTCTTTTGAACCACTGGACTCGAGGCTAACCTCATTATTACCACTTTCAAATATTTCTACATCTCTACCATTGCCATTTATATAAGATAATGAGTCATTTCCCTGACACTGCAACAGACCTGCATGCTTTGACAATTTAAAAGTATTGCCATGGTTATACATTAAAGAATCATCATAGCCATTACACCATAACTGATTGATAAGTATTCCCGGACTGGTAGTACTACCACAATAAGCATTATATTTTTTCAACTTCTTTGAGGAACGTGCTTTTGGCACTGGCCTTGGATCACCAATAACTTTCCATTGAAAACCGTTACATTTCAAGCCCGTAGTCAAATTCAATTGTTTCAGTTCCCTGCAACTTGCCCCTTTGCCACTATGAATTACATAGGGCTGGGGTATACTATATGCAAAGTCCATTACTTCCCGCCTTCTATGATTCAGAATGCATAATATCCACCAAACAAATTCCGAAACATATTTAATATTCCCAAGCTCACTAGCTTCAGATCAACCTAAAAAAAAAGCTCCTTTAGACTGTCATTCATCAATTAACCAATTACATCAGTGGTATTTATAGATGTTAATGTGCTGCCATTGGATAAAATCCACCATATTTTTCCCCATTCACAAATATGTATACGTGTCCATACTTCACAGTCAAAATATACAAATACACACACTCATACAATAGTGAAAGATATCCATATTTCTATAATTTTAACCACAGCAGTACATGTGTATCTATAATGAACTACCTACTTACACAGACATATACCTATATAGACACAATCAAAGTGGTCAACGACCGATTTACAGCTCCGACCACTTGGTAAACTCCATTGACTTCAGATCAAACATTTTGCAATTAATCAAACTTTCCAACTTTTAACTCCTAAGTAAAGAAAATCATCGCCATCACTTATTAAAATGCACACATGAACATAGAACATACACACAAACACAATATATACGATTATATGCCGAAATGATTGAAAAAAAAAAAAGGGATAGTACAGCATACCGATTAAGCCGTGAAGTTGAGTATAGCTCGGAAAAATTGGAGGCGGAAATTCTAAGGTACAAAAATTAAGAGAGAGAAAGTGACGGAACTGGTAACGGAGTGAATGGAGATTCAAGCTTTAGCTTGTCCGTACAAATGGCACGTTTATTGCCGTCCCTTCACAGTTCTCCCTCCGTTTTGTAATAAATAAAAAATAAAAAGGCTTTTGGCAATTTGGCATGGATAATTGATTTTTATAGAAATGAAATGCGTGGAGCCCGTGAACTGTTTGTTATAATTTTTTTCCACTTTTTAGTGTAATTTAATTTTGGCCCCACGATTTTGTCACTGATCCAAAAACAAGCAAAAATAAGAATAATACTAATATAAAGGCCCCTCAATAATCACATATTATCACTTTGATGCCCAATACTATGGTTCATCTATCAATTGAACCCTGAGGTCGGACTCTAGTGGGCTTTAGCTGGGCCGACACTTCAATTTGGTAAGTCCAAGTCCAAATTCGGCCCACCCAACCATCTTTTGCATTTGTCTAGTTCCCTATTGACATTGAATATTCCATTTGAATACGCGAATATTATTACAATTTGGGGGAAAACAAATGATTGAGAGCATTTTTTTTTATTCATTCAAACTTGATATTTGGGATGAAAAAAGTACATATTTTATTTTGTGACATTTATCTTGGGAGTTTATTTTCCATTTCCCCCTATACTTTGTGAAACCATAAACGCTAAAAATGTGAACATATGTGGTGTGTTCAGTTTGTTGGATTCAACTGCCTAAGAAAAAAAGTTAAAATTCTATTTATTATACTGTAAACTCATTATTGTGTACCAAATGTACCACGAATAACCATGCATCAATGCATGAGAGTTTGCATGATTATACTTAATCAAATATATCAAACCTGATAAAGTGGTCAACAACTTTGCATATATGGCTACCGTTTAACTCGGTGACATGTACGTTGGATTCTTGTCATTTTTAGTTACTCATTCGTGGATCCACTTTGCATTTCATTTGTGGAAATTTGATTATAAACTAAACGATCGACTCATTTTATGGAATTGAAGGAACCTAATTCTAGTTATTTGCTACAATAAACAATATTTTAACCATTTTTGTTAAATTGGTTTAGTATTGTGTTTTTGTTTTTATTAAGTTTTCTTCATAATATTTTTTTCCAATTTGACTATTGGAGTTTGGATTTATAAAAAATAATTTATTTTCGTGGTTATTAACCGAACCGAGCCGAGCCGAACCGACTTTCGTGGTTATGGTGCGGTTATGGTATTACAAAAAATTTGGTGGTGTGGTTATGGTTTTGGCCAAACCGACCTCGAACCGAACCGTTGCCATCCCTAACAACTTTGCATATATGGCTACCGTTTAACTCGGTGACATGTACGTTGGATTCTTGTCCTTTTTAGTTACTCATTCGTACAGATCATTTACATGGATCCACTTTGCATTTCATTTGTGGAAATTTGATTATAAACTAAACGATCGACTCATTTTATGGAATTGAAGGAACCTAATTCTAGTTATTTGCTACAATAAACAATATTTTAACCATTTGCATCAAGGTAAAACTTCCTTGCATGCCTAATTGCGTCTTGGCATAGAGAACAATGATCAAGACGGAGAATCCCGTGTGACTAATAGAATGAGGTTTTAAATTGAATAAAAATGTATCGAAGTAACAACAAATTATTGTACCAGGTATTCTTGTGAATTAAATAGTAAATGCTGAATGCACAACCCTAAAACATGCTTACAGACTCCAAACAAAATGTGAACATGGAAATTACATCAAAAGATAATAGCTTTTACCTTGCAAGTTGTAATGAATTAAAAACTTCTCCAAAAAGAAGAGAAGAAAAGAAAAAACTCAGAAACACAGCAAGACCCGAATTCAGACCAACTGTATAATAGTTAAGATTGTTCTTATGTCTTGTCATGTTTTGGTTCTGGTTCAGGTTCAAGTTCATGTTCAAGTTCAGGTTCATGTCCTGCTGCCTCTTCCTCTGGTTTCTTGGCCTCGGCCTTGACCACGACGTCCAAATCCTCGGATGTAGCACTCCTTTTATGAGCAGCCTTGATATGCTGGTAATTTCCCTTCTCCATGAAAAGCTGCTGAAAATGGTGCCTGCAGTATAGAATTCCATCAAGAGCAGCGTATGATGAGTGTGTAAGGGGGCAACCACCATGTGCACACTTGAAGCAGGATTTGTGGTATGATTCTCCCTCCATTGTCATCTGTTACCGGAGGCGACGAGAATTTCAGGAAACTAACTTAGTATTAGGCTATTTAAGAATAGAGTTTATTTTTCTGAATACATACCTTCTCCAATGGGTAAACAGTTTTGTCACAGGCAGAACATTTATCTTGGGTTCCAGAGAACATGGCAGAAACCTTGCTTGGTGCCCTTGTCTGCAAAATCATTGATCAGATAATGTCAATTCATAATTTCTAAAGAAAGAATGGTGCATACCAGTGAATTCTCCTTCTCTTGCTTTGCTGATTTAACGTTCACCAGAAGCCAAAAATATCATATCAGATGAATGCATGACGACTAATAATTAGCGAAAACAACCAATTTGGGAAAGAGGGCTGCTTACAGGTTTGGAAATTCTTGCTAAAATTCCCGGATTCCTTGAAAAGTTGTTCGAAATGAGGCTTGCAGTAGAGGACTCCATCCATGGATGAGTAATTGCTCATCTGCCAAATGCAGAAGGAAGCTGTATAAATACATCATAGTTGAAGATACTGGAAAACTGAATTTCCAATTTCCTTGCACAATTACTCCGTTTGAGGTGAAAATATTCACGCAGAGGCCTAGTTTTGCCTGATATGAGACAGTTTCTAGTTCAAGTATGTCTCAAATGCATAACAAATGAAAAATACAGGAGAAAGAAACAGAAAAATCGAGCACACAAATGCTAAAATACGAGTGCACGCTGGCACACACAAACACGAAACAGCATCTGAAAAAGGTATATATACCACAAGGGTCCCTTTGCAGTGGCTGCATTTGAAGCAGGGTTTGTGATAAGTTGCTCCATCTGCAGACAACAAGTCAACAAAATAAACAGTCTTATCACAGGCCTTGCATTTATCCAAAGTTCCTGTAAATGCTGCCATTATTTTCCTTTTCTATCCTTTTCAAGATGAAAATCTCCAGAATTTTTGTTTCTTTTAGTTTTTTTTGGTTTATATCAGCCAACAATAGAATTTTACTTTTAGACGTTACCACCTTTTCAACTTAATCTATTATTGGCAGATCCCATTATTATGAAGCTGTGAAGGATTATTAAATGCTGTGAAATTTGGATGTTTTCCGCTTAAAGTGGAGAGAAAATAGGCTAAAACTTTTACCCATTCCATGAAAAATGTGATGAAGAAAAGTTGAGGGAAATTATTTTCTTTGCCATATTTGGAAGTTATATTTTTAAGTTTACAAATGGTTGCTAATCATTTTTTCACCTGCTTTTTCCTCCCTAAAGTAAAGGGGTAAAAATAGGGGTGTCCAAAATATCCGAACCGAACCGGACCGAATCGAACCCGAACCCGAACCTAGTCGAGCGGTTCTTCATAAGTTAAAGACCCGAACGGGTACCCGAATCGAGAACCGAAAAGTTTGGGTCGGGTCTCGGATCTAGACCAAGAACCGAAGAACCGAATGAGACCCGAAACTAAATAATTTTTTTATTTTTTTTATTAAATAAATTAAATAATTTTATTTTTTTCTAAATAAATTAACAAATTAATTAAATAAATAAAA